>BQNB010016451.1:0-71622 GCA_026074375.1 Tanacetum coccineum
TTTCTCCCCCTCAAATAATGACCCGTTTTCTATTTAAAGAGCTGTTGTCATTGTTTGAGTGGTCGAATTGTCTTTGAAAATATTTTTGTGATTACTGAAAACACTGATTCATTATGAAGATAACTTTTTACCAAAAAAATAAGATTTCTCTTATTTTAACACATAAGTGTACTGACGCGTACACTTATGATAATATAGGAAGCACAGGTTGTGTTGCAAAGTAAACACAAGCCTTTACATGGTCATAAAGTAGACCATGCCCGAGAATAAATTCCAGTTGAGAGGTCAAGTTTCCTTTTTGACGGAATACTTGCCTTTAAGATGATGTCCATGTTACTATATGAAATAATAGCGAGCCATTTGGCATGTTTTGAAAACATTTTAAACTTCTACTCGAACTTCATTTACAGCCTTGTATCATTATTGAATGACATTTATAAGACCGTAAATATTATTGATTTTCAGAAGACATGCCTTTATTACCTCTTTTTATATTTTTTCATTTTTTAATTTTTTCTTTGGTTTTATAGATTTTATATTTTTGTATTTTGCTTTTATAAAAGTTTTCTAAAAATGAAAAATCTTTTTGGTTTTTTTATGGTTTATATATATACATATTATACAGGATATGTGAATAGGTACCACCACTATTCATCAACTTCATCTGCCAATTGTTTCAGAGTCTCCGACGTAAAACTCCGCATTCCCAGCTTGTTGATCAGAAATTCAATTCTTTCTCGGCCAAGAGCTTTAGTGAAGATGTCCGCCAGTTGATACTCCGTATTGACAAAGTAAAGTTCGATCACCCCATTCTCAACATGCTCCTTGATAAAGTGAAATCTGATGTCTATATGCTTCGATCTGGAATGTTGAACGTTGTTGCAGCATAAGGCAATAGCGCTTTTGTTATCACAGTACATTGGAATTTTGTTGAAACCAAAGCCATAGTCGGTAAGCTGTGATCTCATCCAAAGGATTTGAGCACAACAGCCGGACAAAGCAATATATTCAGCTTCCGTACTGGATATCGCAGCGCTTTTCTGCCTTTTTGATGACCAACTTATACAACAGCGGACAATAGCAATATATTCAAGCTTTCGTATAATAGTAATTCCGCCCCCTCAGCGCTTTTCTGCCTTTTTGATGACCAACTGATAAGTCTATCTCCCAAAAATTGCATACTACCAGATGTGCTACGGCGTGTATCTTGACAACCAGTATGATCCACATCTGCAAATGCTGTTAGAGCAATCAAAGAATCCTTCGGATATCATAGTCCCCGATTAATGGTTCCTTTTAGATATCGAAAGATCCTTTTTACTGCATTTAAGTGCTTTTCGGTAGGCCGAGCATGATACCAGGCACACATGCATATAGCAAATTATAGGTCAGGTCTACTGGCTGTGAGATAAAGGAGGGTGCCTATCATACCACGATAGTGTGACGGATCAACGGCTTTCCCTTCTTTATCCTCATCCTGTTTGGATTTCTCCACCATGGGAGTATCCACTAGGTCACAAGAGTCAAAACCGTATTTCTTTAAGGATTCAATGGCATATTTTGACTTGTTAATAAAGATGCCTCTGGGACTTTGAGAAATCTGTAGTCTTGAGAAAAATGAGATTTTGCCCATCATTGACATCTTAAGTTTTGAACACATGATTTTAGAAAATAGGTCACAAAGTTCAGGTGTAGATGCAGCAAAGATGATATCATCGACATATATTTGTACCAGAAGTAGTTCCTTGCCGTCTTTGCGTATGAACAATGTGGGATCTACTGAACCTTTGAAGAAGTCTTGGGATATCAGGAACGAAGACAACATGTCATACCACGCGCGTGGAGCTTGTTTCAACCCATAAAGAGCTTTCTTAAGCTTGTACACGTGATTTGGTTTATCTTTATCCACAAACCCATCCGACTGGCTAACATAAACTTCTTCCCGTAGATTACCATTCAGAAATGCAGTCTTTACATCCATTTGGTAGACAACCATGTTCATATGAGCAGCAAACGCGAGAAAAATCCTTATAGCCTCTAATCTTGCAACCGGAGCAAAAGACTCTTCAAAATCGATTCCCTCCTCTTGACGGTAACCACAAGCCACTAATTGAGCTTTGTTCTTTAGTATACCTCCCAGTTCGTCTAGTTTCATTTTGTATATCCACTTCAACGTAATAACCATAACTTTATCTGGTCGGGGTACAAGCTCCCATACTTTAAGATGTTCAAACGCATTGAGTTCTTCTTGCATTGTTTCGATCCAGCAAGCTTGAGTCAAAGCATCTTTATACGTCTTGGGTTCAACAGCAGTGAGGAAAGCATCGTAGTAACAGAAAAGAGCTTGCTCATGTAGTTGCAGCCTTGTGGAAACTGGTCTAGCGAGTTCACCGATTATATTTTCAAGTGGATGATCCTTAGTCCATTTGTTATTGTGTTCAGAAATTTGGTGATCGGGAGGCACATTTGTATGATTAGAATCCGACGATGAAGATTGATCAGAAGGAACTTCTGGAATTGGAATACCAAATTACGGATCATTACCCATATGTGCAACTTCAATATCATGATTGTCTTCTTCAACATCGTTAGGAATGACGGGAGGTTGGGTATCGGGTGTTGTTTGAGAGTTACTTGGTGATGGTGCATCTTGGTTAACTGTAGTTGAGGAAGGTGAACCGGTTGATACAGCAGGTACTGGAGCTGCTACTTCATCAATTGGAGCAACGACTTTAGGGGCTGGGTGATCAACACTAGGTGGGGGATTGATTAATTCATCGAACAATAGTTGAAACAACATATCCCAGTTAGTTCTCGAAGGTGGTACAAACGGTGTTGAAGGAGGAGGGTTTGGCACGAGTCCTGAACTGATTATTGCAGGAGTCATTTCATGAAGTGCGGGTCCTGAACTGCTGTGTTCAGAAGCCATCGCAGTCAGCTCATCAAAATCTACATGAATTGTCTCAATGATTCGTCTGGTACGTCGGTTGTAAATTCGAAATGCTTTCTTCGTGGGTGCATAACCAATGAAAATACCAATATCAGCCTTTGGTTGTAACTTGCCCAAATTCTCACTATCATTCGTTGGATAGCAGAGTGCACCAAATACATGGAAGAAAGATAAGTCGGGAAGTTTGTCATGTAAAAGCTCATATGGTGTTTTGCCGTGACGAAGGCGTATGATGGAACGATTTTGGGTGTAACATGCGGTAGCCACTGCTTCAGCCCATAGAAATAACGGAGCTTTTGCATAAATCAACATTGTGCGAGCAGCTTCAATTAGCGTACGATTCCGTCTTTCAACGACACCATTTTGCTGTGGAGAGCGAGCTACAGATGTTTCGTGAGAGATACCAACCTTCTCATAATATTCACGCAACGTTTGATTAACAAATTCAGTTCCATTATCTGTTCTGATGCGTCGAACAGGTACTTTCAGCCGCAGTTGGATCATCTTAAGAAACTTGATTATGAAATCTGGAGCTTCATCTTTTGACCTTAAGAACTTAACCCATGTGAATCGTGAGTAATCATCGACAATGACGAGGATGTACTTCTTTCCATTAACACTTGCGACACGCATTGGTCCACAAAGATCCATGTGTAACAGATAGAGTTTTTCTTGATTGGTGTCTTCAGATTTAGGTTTGTGGGGTTTCTTCTTGCTCTTACCCATTGCGCATGCAGAACACAGATGGTCCTTTTCAAATTTAAGCTTAGGGAGACCTCGAACAAGACCATGTCTAGCTAAATGGTTGATTGCACCAAAGTTTAGATGAGACAAACGTCGGTGCCATAGCCAGGACTTAGTCTTTGAGGCCTTTGACAAGAGACATATGGGAGAGGACGCCATCATGTCTCCAAGAGACAGAGTATACAGATTGTTGCCTCGAGATCCAGTCAATAAATCAACACCTTCTAAATTACGAATGAAGCAGGTGTGTTGACGAAAAGCAACCTCAAGGTTCGAATCACAAAACTGCCCAACGGAGAATAAGTTGTGTCCAAGTCCTTCCACATAGTAAACCCTTGATATCGTAACATTCCCAATCTGATAATCACCATATCCCAAAATCTTTGCCACATGATCATTTCCGAATTTGACTGTACCCAAAAATTTGTTGACGAAATTGGTGAGCTGAGAGCGATCTCCGGTCATATGCTTGGAGCAGCCGGAGTCCAAATACCAGAGGACAATTTGGACGACCTGCATTCATTAAGAGAGGAAGATGGAACATCAGAAATTATGGATCCCTAAGATTTACTGGGTTCCTTTTGAAGAATTCTAGTAATCTTATGATCAACCAAGAACAAGAGTGAGATGTGGGTTGTGATGTTAGAGATAGAGAATGGATGGAATGGATGAAGTGTATTATGATGAAATGTAACAAATGGAACAACCAACCCCTCTCCAAGGCTAGGAGAGGGATTATATACATACATGATGGCCGGCCATGGGCTATGATGGGCCTCCCATGGGCCTTGGACCGGACTAGATTACTAATCTAATCATTACACTAACTACGAGCTAAGACCTGTTACAACTTGGAAGTGACCGACACTTTTTTGTGTTTTCCCGAACAATCCCCCCTACAGGGAGGTAACTCCATTTTACAAAAACTTTAATGCCTAGCATACTATGCTTTTGTCTTTTATAGTCCTTTAGTCTCATCCTTTTGACGTTATCTTGAGAATATGTTGTAGTGATCATTGACTTTTCTGGATCTGAGCTTGTCCTTGAAATTGTATTTGACATTGTTGATCTGAAGCATCTGAATCATCAACCCAAGCACAATCTTCTTCAGCCATCTTGTAACTTTGCCATCTTGTGGACTTGCGACTTCTGGACCGAACAAGCTCATAATACCTTTCTAGATTTGTTATTTAAGAAAGCTTAATGTTGCATCTTTCTTGAATATTTAAAACTTTAACACTGTCGTCACTTTGAGAAAGAGACGTTCGTATCAAGGTGACGGAAACGGCTTTGAAAAATACCCTTATTCTTTGAATTTAATACTCGACCACTTTCAAGAAATATGTACGTTATCAGAGTAGCGGAAGTCCATTGAAACATGTACTTGAGCTTTCATGATATCGTTCTATGTTTTTCGTTTCGGAAAGTATGAGCATGTGGCAATTAGATCTGTGAGTCAACTGGAAAATCAGGAACCATCCTCCACCATCTTTTAAATAGCGTTCAATAAAACAGTTAGCAATAAAGCTGGGGGGACGAATATTGTCTTAGCATTCGCCCAGGTTTGGGTTGGAGAAACCTTTGAAATCCCTTAAGGAAACGACCTATGGATTAGATAGATTCAATTTAAAGGAAGAATCTTCTATGACAGGATTTCCAGCTGTCGTCATTGAATCTTCTAACACACATGTATTCAGATGCATCGTACTCACATGTTCTCATTATCCGGAACGTCTCAAAGCAGACAGCAGATAAGAGTGAGACCATGAGTTACTATCGCTCCGATTGTATTATATAAAATCCGATTTAAAAATCAATCAATGTGTCACTTGCTAAAGTGGTTTTGTGACACATCGAGAGTTTTATAAGCAATTCAAAATTCTTAGGGTTGGGGGGGGTGTGTGTGTTAACTGTTGATACCATAAACCTGGAACAAGTTTGATTCTTATAGAATCGCACCATCGTTACTTCCAGTTGTCACAATGTGATTCATATAATGAAACGCAACAATTTACCTACCATGAGCTTGTTTGATGTTGGCTCAAGCAGGATTTCCATCTTCATAGTGAATGAATTCACTCTGATGTTCTGGCAAAATTACAAGGGACAATGCATAGAACTCTTAATATATTATCTTGTAATTCAATTGTGTGTACCTTAGCATGCAGAATTGACAAGTGTCCAATGAGATAATGGATGATCTCATTTGGCTCTAGACTCAATAGTGCTCTTTGATTTTGTAATCTGTAGGTGGAGCTGAGTGCCACATTTTTCCATATCAACAAACTCGGTATTGAGAAAGTCAATAGAAATGAGTGTAATCTCCGGGAGAATTTTGAACAAAGTCCTTTCGACTTTGAGGTGGCTGGGAGGGGATTGTGCAGATCGTCACTCGGGTCCATGACTACTTCAATGTCAGACAACACCCTGAGTGTTTCTGACAGCATAAGTATTTGACCCGAATATCGGCCTAAGTTAAGGAGGGCTCTTACTTTTCACCCTTTATTCCTTACATTTCTTTTTCATTCTTCAACCCCTTCCATGCATACCGAGACTTCATAACTACCACCTTGTTGGGTTTGTTCTAGTTGTAAGCGTCATCTCATTCGGCCTTATTCCCTATTCTCACGTTTTTCTCCTTTTTTAATCATACCTAAGGACTTCTACACTAACTGATTGGATATCCCTGGGTAGATCCCTCCATCGTTCGGCTGGATCATGGGTATCGAATACCTAAGCCTAACCGCCTTATAACTTCAAATTTAAGAAAATGTTCGGATACTTATTGGGTATTTCATCACGATCCTTCCAAAAACATGAAAATTTCAATCAAGTGTTTGATAAAAAATATAAAAGATTTACAATACACTTTGAAGTTTTCATCATCGTCAAAAAGCCTCCCCCTTTAAACATGTGCATCATAATCATAGTACATGCTAGTGTGAGTGCATTGAGTCCATTTATATGATCACTTCTGTCATATACATTAAGATCCAGGTTAATCACATTTTTCTCCCCGTATCCAAAATTGTTAATCCCTAGATGTTTTGGATATCAATTTGATTTAACCGTTCTGGGAACAAAATGATATATTCTAGCGAGAATGGAACATAATTAATGCCCTCTCAACGTTTTGAGTGTTATATAAGACAATGCTGAATACAATAATTTGAAAGATTTTTTGGAATTTACTAAAAATTCTTCTTTGAAAATTTTGTACTCGAGCACTCCTTATTATCACCATTAAATCTACACATTATATAATCCCCAGATTATTATATACGAGGTTGACCTGAATGATGAAGAACATCATATGAATAATAATCAATATGGTTTCTTTTGGACGCAGCCGTAGGTCTCCATCGTCAATCCACCCTCCCACAACAAACTTTCCTAAAGCTCCTTCATTCACCTTCCTTTCTATTCAAGTGTTGTCAATCCTGATCTTTCTCTGTTCAAGCACTCTTCAGCGTTGCTTCAACTTTCTTTCCAAGTTATGAAAGTCTTTGCATCAAACTTCGAGGATAGAACAGATTCAGATACATATTGTAGACTAAGCTTGTGATTTGTGTGTCGGTTTGAAGTTTGTCTTAGCTTCCCCCTAAACCAGCAATCCTTTCTTGAGTAGATTCAGAACTTTCTTGCAAGCCGCATCAAGCAGTCTTGATGTATAAAGCCCAGATATCCGAAGTGCACAATTAACTCGAAACCGCAACACCAAAGTCAATTAAGTCCCGGATGAGCGCATTTCTCTCTTCAGGATAGTCATGATATAAATTGTAACACCAAAGTCAACTAAGTCCTGGATATCACAATTATTCCTTCTTAAGTAGTCGAAATGGAAACACCTAAGTCAATTAAGTCCTAAATGTACTCATTTCTTTCTACAGAATACTGACTAACTTAAGGAAACATCATACCTATGTGAACCTCTTTTATCACATATTTCTACTTCTTTTAAGAATAAGCTTAGTGATTAACCGTTTAAGGAAGCCTTTATTGAATCAGTAACCAATCTTCTCACGCTTAGAATAAATCTTCTTACAAGCACTTCCTCCTAGTATCTTAAATGATTCATACTTAAAACTCACAAGATATCACTAACCCTCATGTAGTTGAAATAGTGCACCCGCAAGTAAACAAGTAAAAACACTGATTTTCTCTGGCTGTTTTATGACATTTGTCTTCCCGGAATGACCTAAAATAAGAATAGGTTATGAATTCTATCACGTGTACTCATTAACTTTCTTGTATATCTATTCCTTCCCCCTTGCTGGTTTCGATACCTCGGAATCAGCAAAACCTAGTACGCACATAAACTCGAGATCGTTATCAAGAAATTGATAATCATAAATCTATTCCGAGCGAATCAACTAAGTCAAAAGTTGCAAATAATGTCCATAAAGTTTTAAGCACATGACATCTAAAGCTATGTGTATTTAAAATCCATTTAACTCCCCTTTAAATTATGATCAACGTCATTATTAACAACTTTATCCTTTAATGCCGTGGACTTATTTTGAGAAAGAACTGTTTTAAAAAGATTATTTTGATGACATTTCTCGCCCCTCAAATAATGACCTGTTTTCTATTTAATAAGAAGCTGTTGTCATTGTTTGAGAAGTCGAATTGTCTTTGAAATAATCATGTATGTGATTACAGAAAAACAACTTGATTCATATGAAGATAACTTTTTTACCACAAAAATAAAGTATTTCTCTTTATTTTTAACACAGTCAGCGCACTAAGACGTACACTTTATGGAAAAAAAGGAAGCACGGGTTTGTGATGCAATTAATCCACAAGCATTTGGCAAGGTCAAATAGTAGACCAAGAAGCCCGAGAATAAATTTCTCGTTGTTAGGGGAACACTGACATTTCGACTACTGTTTTCCTCAAGGAGAAAAGCGGGTTACAATCTTAAAATAATATGCAAGCCATATGACATGTTTTGAAAAATTTGAAACTTCTGCTCGAACTTCATTTACCATGCTCGATCATTGTTGAAATGACATTTCTAAGACCGTAAAATGTTATCGATATTTCAGAAGACATACCTTTTGAAAACTTCCTTTTTGGACTTTTACTACATTTTTTTTAATTTTGTATTTTGGATTTTTGAAAAAAATTTATATAAAGAAATAAAAAAATTTTTTGGTTTATCTGGGGTTATATTATGTACATGATGATACAAAGGGATATCCGAAAAGGTACCACCCGACCACTATTCGTCAAGTGGAACTCATCTGCCAATCTTTTTTTCAAGTCTCTGCGTAAAACTTCGCATACCCATCTTGTTGATTAGAAACTCAATTCTTTCTCGGCCAAGCGCTTTAGTGAAGATGTCCGCCAATTAATACCCTTAACAAAAAAAAACAAATTTTGGGGTGGACAAAGTAATGATCATCACACCATTTTTAACATGCTCGCTTAAGAAGTGAAATCTGATGTCTATATGCTTGGATCTTGATGTTGAACGTGCTGCAGCAATAAGGCAATAGCGCTTTTGTATCACATTACAGTGGGAATTTTAAATTGAATCCAAAGCCATAGTCCGGTAATTGTTGATCTCATTCATACCAAAGGACTTGAGCACAACAACCAGACAAAGCAATATATTTTCACTTCCGTACTGGGATATCACAGGCTTTTCCCTGACTTTAGACGACCAGCTCACAAGTCTATCACCCAAAAGTTGTATACTACCAGATGTGCTAAGACGTCTGTATCTTGAACAACCACATGACCACGCATCGTAAATGCTGTTAGTACAAAGGAAGAATCCTTCGTATACCAAAGTCCCTCGATGATACAGTTCCTTTTAGGATGGCGAACAGAACCTTTTAACCGCATTTAAGTGCTTTTCGGTAGGCCAAGCCTGATACCGGGCACACATGCATATAGCAAATTGTAGGTCAGGTCTACTGGCTGTAAGATAAAGGAGGGTGCCAATCATACCACGATAGTGTGATGGATCTACAGCTTTCCCTTCTTTATCCTCATCCAGTTTGTGGACTTTTCCACCATGGGAGTATCCACTTGGTCCCAAGATTCAAAGCCATATTCTTAGTGAATCAAGAGCAATTTAGATTGGTTATGAAGATGCCTCTAGGACATTGAGAAATCAGTAGTCCTAAGAAAAATGAGATTTAACCCCATCCATTGACATCTTAATTTTGAACAACATTATTTTAGCGAATAGTATCACAAAGTTCAGGAGTAGTAATGCAAGCAAATATAGTATTATCGACATAGATTTATACCATTAGTGATTTCATTGCCTTCTCTACTGATGAACAAATTAGGGATCCACTGAGCTTTTGAGAAGTTCATTAGATATCAGGAATGAAGACCAATATCATACCACAGTTCGCGTGGAGCTTATTCAACCATAAAGAGACTTTCTTAAGCTTGTACACGTAGTTAGGTTTGTCTGGATCCACAAATCCGTCCGGTTGGCTAACATAAACCTCTTCCCGTAGATTACCATTCAGAAACGCAGTCTTCACATCCATTTGATAGATGACCATGTTCATATGAGCAGCAAACGCTAGAAAAATTCGTATAGCCTCTAATCTTGCAACCGGAGCGAATGACTCTTCAAAATCGATTCCCTCTTCTTGACGATAACCACGAGCGGCCAACCGAGCCTTGTTTTTTAGAATACCTCCTAACTCATCAAACTTAACCTTATAGATCTACTTAAGAGTGAATGTACAAATGGCTTTAACATGAGGAGGAACAAGTTCCCAACATAAAAGACGTTCAAATTCATGAAGTTCCTCTTGTCAGACTTTAATCCAACATCTTGAGTTAAGTACGATCTTTGTTAGTTCTTAGGTCGATTGATGTGAGAAAGTGCATGCATAGTAGCGAGAATAAGGCTTTTGTTCATGGAGTTGAAGTAGTGTGGAAACTATGTCTTCGAGAGCACACGATATATTCTCAAGTGGGTATCCTTAGTCCCATTTGCTATTGTGTTCAGAAACTTGGTGATCGAGAGGCACAATAGTATGAATAACATCTGATGATGAGGATGGATCAGAAGAAAATTCTAGAATTGGAATACCAAAGTATGGATAATTACCCATATGTGCGACTTCAATATCATGATTAACTCTTACAACATCATGAACAAAAAGGAGTATGAGTATTTCCTTGTTGTTGTAGAGAGTTTACTTGGTGATTGGTGCAATCTGATCAAAACTGTAGTTGAGGAAGGTAGATCAGTTATACAACAACACAGCATGATCATGTGCAACTGCTTCAAGTGAATAGAGAAAATAACTTCTGGTGCTGTTGAAAATCAACATAGGGAGGGATTAAGTGACTCGTCAAACATTGGTTGAAACAACAAATCCCAGTCAGATCTCGAAGGTGGAACAGAAATGGGTATTGAAGAAGAGTGGTTTGGCACGAGTCTTGAACTATTGTTTAAGGATCATTTCAGAAGTGCGGACCTGAACAGCGTGTTCAGAAGGCAACGCGGTCAGCACATCAAGTCAACATGAAAATGGTTTCAATTTAATTCGTCGGAAACGTCTGTTGTAAATTCGAATGCTTTCTCTCGTGGGTTTTTTTTTGCAATATCCAATGAAAATACAATGGTCAGCCTTCGTGTAACTTGCCCAAATTCTCGCTATCATTCGTTGGGTAGCAGAGTGCACCAAACACATGTAGATACGATAGATCGGGAGGTTTGTCATGTAAAAGCTTGTATGGTGTTTTACCGTGACGATGACATATCATAGAACAATTTTGGGTATAACATGCTGTGGCAACCGCTTCGGCCCCCATAGAAATAAAGGAGCTTTTGCATAAATTAACAAGTGCGGCTGCTTTAATTAACATAAGACGATTATCGGCGTCTTTGCACAACACTAGACCATTTTTGCTGTTGAGAGCGGGCAAACATATGGTTTCATGAGAGATGCCAACCTTCACATAATATACACACTCAATGTCTGGATTAACAAACTTCAGTTCCATTATCTGTTTCATATGCGACGAAACGGTTTTCCTAAAGCCGTACTTAATCATCTCAAAAAGTTTATAATAAAAGCTGTAGCCTCATCTTTTGATCGCCGTAACCCAAATTTTTTTAAACCCAGTAAATCGAGAGTAGTTCGTCACAATAACGAGGAAAGAACTTTTTTCCAATTGACACTCGTGACACGCATTGGCCCAACACAATCCATATGCAATAGATAGAGTTTTTCTTGAATTGTGTCCCTCAGATTTGGGTTTTTTTGTGGGGTTCTTTGAACTTTTGCCATAATGCACATGCAGAACATAAGGGATCCTTTTCAAACATTGAGCTTAGGGAGACCTCGTACAAGTCCATGTCTTGCAAGATGATTAATAGCACCAAAGTTCAAGTAAGATAGACGACGATGCCATAACCAAGACTTGGATTTAGAAGCCTTTTACAATAGACAAATGGGAGAGGACGCCATCATATTCTCAAGTAAGAGTGTATAAAGATTATCCCCTCGAGATCCCGTCAATAATTCAACACCTTCTAGATTGCAAATGAAGCATGTGTGTTGACGAAAGGCCACTTCGAGATTGGAATCACAGAATTGTCCCATAAAAAATAGTTTATGCCTAAGTCCTTCAATGTAATAAACCCTTGAAATAGTAACATTCCCAATCTGATAGTCTCCATAACCCATTATCTTTGCAACTTGATCATTTCCGAATTTGACTGTACCCAAGAATTTACTGATGAAATTGGTGAGCTGAGAGCGATCTCCGGTCATGTGGATCGAGCAACCGGAGTCCAAATACCATAGGACGATTTGGACAACCTGCATTCATTAAGAGAAGTAGATGGAACATTGGTTTTTGTAGATCCCTAGGATTTAATAGGATCTTGTTTGTTAGCAGATATAGGTTTTATAACCTTAGTTTTGCTAACGGACTCAGTATTCTTATTCTTCCTAGGTTTCCTTGAGTTTACCAAATTAACCACAGGTTTGGGTGATTCAGATTCTAAAGCTATTGGTTTCCTAGAAGGCACTTCATTAGTAGTGGTAATCCTAGTTAAAGGGCACACATTTCCTACAATAGTGAAGGTCCGACCGGTAGGTCTCCAAATATATCCTATCTTAGTGAACACTTTTCCTGTTGGGTTCCAAATCTCTTTCTTAGATTTTATCTTCTTATGTTTAGCATGAAATTTCACATCATTAATAGAATTAGAAACATACAAATTATCAGAAGATATGCAATCATCACTGTTAATACAGACGTAATCAGAATTATCATGTTTCTTGGAATTCTGCACAGGCGCAGGTCCATTAACTTGAACAGTACCATTCCTTTTATTCAAACTAGATTTAACGTTCCTAGAGCGAGATTCTACTTTATTCTTCGAATTACTACTTGGTGTTTGCAGAATCTTATCATTTTTCGTATTGCCTGAAGGCTGTGATCCGGTAGCACTAGCAGTAAGTCTTACTCATGTAGAATGCAACACATGTTTGTTAGAAACTATGTTTGAGGTCGAGTCTGTTTTTGTGTTTTCTGTGGATGTGAGTGATTCGGCAAACCTAACTTTCTTGTCCTTTTTCCTTGGTGTGACCGTAACTAATTAAGGATCAAAATTGTTGATGCTAGGGCAAGTCCTGCTTATGTTTGAAATTAATTCCTGAATGACTTTGGTATACCTAAAGGCAGACTCTAAAAGTGAATCTTGAGGATAATTTACTTTTACATGTTCGACTATATCCCTAAGGACCAAAGCTTCTTCCTGAGTGTGCTTAATGTAGGAGGAGTGAGCAGTCCTTTTATTCAATATTTTGGGCGTGATTGGTTCTACATTATCCTTAGACACGTTCGGAACAACAGAGTGGGTCTCAATAGCCTCCTTATCTAATGCTTTTCCTTTAAGTTTCCTTAACTTATTTTTTAGGGCTGCTATGACCAAACCTTGTTCTTGAAGTTTTGCATTTAAATCAGAAATTTCCACAGACTTTATATTGACTTGTTTGATTAACGCATCACATTGTTCTTTTGATTGAACACGTTTTGGTTTAATCGAGTCATAAAGTTGCTTATAAGTCTGTTTCAAATGCTCATTCTCAGCAACAAGTTTTGTCACTCTATGTTCCAATTCAATGTTAAGAGTCTCAATTTCATCCATGTCCATTTTGACTTTACTATCATCCACATTTCCTTTTAAGGACTTAATTTGCTCTTTCAACTTGACAATGACTGTGTCTTTCGCTTGAGACTGAGCTCTCAATTCACTTAATTCAAACAACTGAGTAAAACTTGGAGCATTTTGATCTAAAACACTGTTTGTCTGTTGAAAAATTTCTTGATTAAGTTGAGAATCAGCTTCCAAAGTGATGCAATGTTTTTCAAGAGTTGTAAAACTCTTACAAAGTTTATCGTAAGTTTCTTTATCAACAACATCCTTTTTGTTGAGAAGCTCAGTCTTGAGTTCGAGACACTTTTGACATTCATTCACAGTTTCACAACCATCATTCACAGACAAATTCACAACAGTTTTTACAATATCATGATCAATGGCTTGTGCCAAGAGTCGTTCATTTTCACTCAAAACTTGATTCATTTTAACTTCGAAAGTTCTGGACTCCAAGCGATGTTGTTCGACAGCCTGTTCCATTTGATAAAAGACATTTTGGACATCGGCAAGTTCATCAACCAAGTATTGATTGAAGTTATTGAAGATATCTTTTAATTCTTTTATAAACGGAATAATTTCATCTCGAAAACAAGCCTTTGTATGTTCAAACCCCCACGTGCCCTCAGTGATAGCTTGGGGATGTGGCAAAGTGGTGTTCTTTCTTTGACAACCTGATCAAAGCCAGTAAGATGGCGTTTAAGCTCTTTCAAGCTAGTATTCACCATACTTACTTTAGGAAGTTCTTTTGGAACCTCAACTTTGTTGGTTGTGGAAGAAGGAGATGGGTCTAAAGGTGTGACCGAAGTCGCTTTCCAATAGGCGTGTTCACTATATAAATCAGATTGTCGAACAAATCGTTTGTTGTAATCGTTATTAAGAATAGCATAATTAATGGGTTTAGTGTTCACTTTATGTTTTACAAAACAATTGGATCTTGTCTTTCAAATCATTTTGAACGGACTCTCTTCACAAAGCATTAATGTATCATCAGAAGAATCAGGAAATCACAATAGCATCCATTTTAAGAATGGACTTTCCCCCGTCATACAATTTTGGCTTTCACTTTGATTCCTGAGCTTTCTTCAGATTAGAAAGGTTTTTCAAAACCCATATGCTTGTTTCGTGTAACATGATCATAACAAATTTTTGGAATTTCAGTCATCATAATGAACAGTTTGGCAGATTGACCTCTTTTGAAAATGATAATTATCAAGTAGCTTAATTTTCTTTTCTAAAGCAATTTCTCTATCAATATTCTTGTTTTCTTCCATTTTAAAATCATTTTGAGATCAGAAACTGTTTTCATTAAAGAATCCTTTTCTTGCACTTGTTCAGAAAGAGTTTGCTTAGACGTACCAATCTCTGGCTTTTAACTGTTCATTTGATCCGAAATAAAACTGTTCTCAACATTTTCTGCATTTCTTTCAAATCTTAAACCTCCTCTTTTATTGTCATGCTCAGGTAGTCAAAGTTTTATTGGCCCGTTTATATTCCCAGCATTAACATTGGGCAGAGAGTTTCTCACTTGGGTATTTAATTGTTCAAACATAGATAATATCAGGAATCTTGGTTGTTGAGCTTTAGAGTTAGAATTCTGATCAGTTTCCTGTTGTGTTTCACTAGATATTGTGAATAAGAAAATGATATTTGCTATCACTTGTTTTTTAGTATGCTGTCTGATACACATCATTAGTCTGTTCTGAAGACGTCATTATCTGCCTCACTTTGATGATTAAATCATAGGTAAGATTATCCTGGATTGAGTACCCTCAAGTGAGTGCATTGAGCCATTCCTAGAACGATTCACATGATGAGCAGATACTTGGCTGAGTTAAGTTTCTTCACAATCAGGGTAGTCAATAGGACATCAGATAACGGCTTGATAGAGCAGCATTCGTGGGTTAATGACAGTCTGAGGGTTTGAGTGTCAGGATGTGTCCTGTGATCTGCAAAATGCTATTTTCTTCCTCTATTTTATTAAAACTTGACACTTGCTTGAGCTTGAACCAGCACACTTATCATTGAACTACGTTTCATCCCTTTTTTACTATTGGGCTTAGTACACTGTTTTGGCTAAATGACCCTCCCTTATGCAATTGATAACAGATGATTGTCCGTTGTTTCCTCCTTGTATGTTGCTTCCACTTGCTCCAGGTGTGTATTTTTACGTTGTTCCAGCTTCATAGTAGTATTGTCTCCCCTGAACGGTTGCACAGTTACTTTTCCATCATAGATGGAGCTTGTTGACGAGGGTTTGACGAAGTTCTTAGCTGATTGTTGGTAGTAGGATACCAGGATGTGACATCACCAGTTAAGAATGACATCATGTGATTGATCGTATCAATTGGATCATCCCCTTTCTGGAACACTAGAACAATTAGACTGGAGTCTGGTTGGGAAAATTCAGTTTGTTGATGTTGGTAAGTTATGGGAGCATATTCCAATTATGGGATGGATGGTTGTGGAGAATAAATGTTGTGGTGAACGGAGGATTGGTACTCATTTGATGGATAAGTGATTGAAAGAGGTGTTGATTGATTGGTTGTGAATTGTTGAGTCTGATAAGGTGTTACAAACTGTGAAGACTGATATGGTGAAACATGATGTTGAGGTTGAGAGTTCGGGTAGGTGTGTAGATGAGATTGATAAGTTGGCTGAGTTAATTGGTGAGATGCAACTAGAGCAAGAGGATCTGAGTTATGTTCATGCATTAAACAAACTTCATTTGCATGTTTTTCATGTTGTTGTAGGTAAGCATGAAGCTGATCAACATTGGTAGTATGCAAGTCTTTGACCAATTTAACATCAGTAACAAATTTGCTCCATTCATCAGGAAGAGTGTTTAAAAACTTGGTGTTAACTTGAAATTGTTCCAATGGCATCTTGTAGATGTTCATATCATTGAGTAACAGAGTGAACCTCAAGTAGTACTCATGTAACGACTCTCCTTTCTTGTAAGTGAACTTATCGAATTCATCATACAGCTTGCACTCTCGTTCTTGTTTTGTTAATGACGTTCCTTGCATAAGCAGTTTAATCTTCTCCCAAAGATCTTTTGCTACACGATGTTGACTCACAAGAGCATAGATTTCAGTTGGAAGGCCTTGGAGAATGATGTTAATTGCTTTGATGTCACAATCAGCTTGAATGGCTTCAGCGGGTGTAAGTTCAATATATTCCTTAAGTCTTGTTACCCCATCCACAGTGATTGAAGGCCAAACGAGTGGTCCTTTTTCAACAGAGGCAAGAATCATTCTTCCATGTGGTCTATTCAACATATAAAGTTCCATTCGGCTCTTCCAAGAATCATACAAGTGTTTTTCAAGCATTGGTGGTTTGTTGTCTCCTCCAGAAAGAAGTGACTTATCGGCAAGAGTCGTCATTGTGGTATCAAAAAGATTACAAATTGATCGATCGGTGGTAGAAAGAAATTGTGTTTGGTTATGTGATTGTTGAGTCTTAAAATGAAACTACACGGGATTTTACAATTCTCGACAAAATCGGGAAAACAAGTGTTTGTTTCACGGGATTTTACAAGTCAAAGAAATAAACCGTATAATTTAGAACTTTGAGTTTACAAGGTATTGATCTTGAAAGATTACTAGTTCGGTTGAAACTAAATTATCTTGTTCGGTTGTAACTAAATTAATCTAGTTCGGTTGAAGTTAAATTAACTCGTTCGGTTGTAACTAAATTAATCTAGTTCGGTTCAAAGTAAATTAACTTGTTCGGTTGTAACTAAAATTAATCTAGTTCGGTTCAAAGTAAAGGACTCGTTCGGTTCCAACGTGAGTAAAGCTCGTTCGGTTCACTTGTTCGGTTCCTACTAGGAAACAACTCGTTCGGTTCTAACTGAGATGAGCTCGTTCGGTTCAAACTAGAATATTCTAGTTCGGTGATCTCGATCGGTGATCTATTTCGGTTGACTCGTTCGGCTTACTCGATCGGCTTACTCGTTCGGCTTTCTCGTTCGGTTCCAACTACTGACAGCTCGTTCGGTTACAACTAGTACGAAACCCAAATTTTCAAAACTCAAAAAGACACATTTTTGAATGGTTTTTAGCAAAAATTCTTGTACAACTAGTGTTATACAAATCCCTATAGATCAAAAAAATGAAAACTTTAAGGTTTTTAAGCCAAAAAATTTTGAATCAAAAATTTTGTTCTTTATAAGGATTTTGAACACAAATCACAAGACAAACACAAAAACTAAACACACCACTCCATGGCTCTTGATACCAATTGAAGAAACATGTAATCTTATGATCTACCAAGAACAAGAGAAAGAGATGTGGATTGTGATGGATGGAATGGATGAATTGTATTATGTGTGTAAAAATGGAAAATGAAACAACCAACAACCACCTCTCCAAGGCATGGAGAGGTGTTTATATATGTCCTATAGGCCGGCCCATGGGCTATGATGGGCTTCCCATGGGTCTTGGGCCGGACTAGATTACTAATCTAATCATTACATAAACTACGAGCTAAGACTATTACAACTTGGAAGTGACCGACACTTTTTGTGTTTCCAACAAAACATTCAGATATTCATAATAATGGCTAATACCCAAAGGTATTAGCCTTCAAACATCATAATGAATACAAAATCAATTATTTAGACAAGGTAAACTAACCGAGTTAACTAATGATACCAAAAACTGAACGATTACTAAAGTATATAGAATTACACGTTGTCTTCTATGGAATTGATAGCGTTGCTCGACCTCTTCTGCTATTTTTCTCCTCTAAAAATTGACTTTTATAGTTTAGGTATCGAGAATATGATTTAGCACACTTAAAGCTCATTTTTAAGTTTTCTATTTATAAGGTCTGGAAGTCGGTTCGATACGGCGTATCCAAGGATTGGATACGGCGTATTGGGGATTTCTTGGAGTAGGGACCACGCTTGATATCTTCCAGAATATTCACATACTATATCTTCCATACGGCGTATTGAGATCTTCTCGATACGGCGTATTGGGCTTCATACCTCTGTGGTCTTTGGTGAGTGCAGGCACGGATACGCCGTATCTTCCTTGATGGATACGGCGTATTGGTCTTCAGAATAGTAATCTTTAAAATATCTTCATTTAAGCTCCAAAATGCGCGCCTTTTGATAATATTCACCAAGTACTCCATAATTACTGCAATTCTCAAATATAAACAATTAAGTAACAATTCTTTGCAATAATTATACAAAATGGGTTAATAACATAGGATAAATGATGCTATAAAATAGACGTTATTTGATGTCATCAAATATCCTCCCACTTGAATCCTACTTGTCCTCAAGTAGCCTTTAGAAGTTTATAAAAATGTATCCCTAAGGATATTTTCCGTTAAAGCATTTATTCGATCCATTACAAGTACACAACCAAACGCCTCACGAAATAGGAAGATGAAAACACTCAAATCACTCAACTAATCTATGTGGTGACATATAACTAATTCGCTCAATTTGTCACACCCCCAGACGGGGCCTAGACGGAATACGTGTCCGAGGGCGTGACGTCATAACAATCCGAACACAAAGCAATAAAGAACGACCACTAATCATGGACGTTTGAAAAATAGTTGTACTCGTTGCATAAAGAAAATTAATTTAAGTTTTACAACCGGTCATAAGAGAATTAAATGTAGCGGAAGCATAACAAAGTTTGATAATGACAACGAGTATATAAATAGATGAGTCTTGAAATTGGCGAAGTCACATAGCACATAGACTCCATTTAGCATCAAGAATCAAGCCAAGCTAAGCACCTGAGAAAACATGTTTAAAACGTCAAAATAATGTTGGTGAATTTATAGGTTTAAGTTAATACAAGAGTGGACCACAAGATTTCAAAACGTATGCGACTACTATAATATATACAACATCACATAAAAAGTATTTACTGTTACGCTAAGCTCATGACACCGATGCTAATAACAACAGGGCATATCATATCATGCCACATAGTATTCCTGCCCTAACTGGTGTCCCAAACCAAAGACCACCACAACGCACATCGACATGACATATATCCGTTTGTTCTTCGTTAAGTGGAACCAAAGCAGATAGGGATAATTAGTCCTAATAGATCTATTCGCGCTCACTTAACCAATCCAATTGGCCATAGGTGACTAACAGTTCATGATAGTTCGGGCAATAGTGGTTTGTAAGCAAACTTAGGCAACACATAAACATGTAAAACCCACATTAAGAACTTGTGTCCAATTTTAAAAGAAAACAATGTTTCTCACCCCAAAGTATAAAGCATTAGAAAATAGGTAAAACGTGGGGCTATGAACTCACCTTAAGCAAGTGGTGAATCGAGCAAGTGGTATAGCATTAATTACTATGTCATCATCTTTGACTGTCACCATATGCATTTTTAGCTCAGCTTCATTATCTACTTCAACTTCTTCATTCTTATCAGTCTTTTGCTTCTTAGACTTATCAGATTCCAGTTTATCCCCTGCTCTCTTTGCACTACTATCTTGTGTGCAAATTTCTGTTCTTTTTTAGAAACTGACTTTCATCCTTCTTTCTACTGATTTTTGAGGCCTTGAATTCATAGCCACAAAAAGAATTGACTCTCTTCTTTTCCTTGTCAAAACAGCTTTTAGATTAGATTTCTTTCATAGCTTCTGACCCTTTAGGATTATGTTTATATCCACCCATATGCTTAAGATAGATAGACATTTGATTTCTCTTTTGTGTCTTGGTAGGAGGTCTATTTCTCTTTCTTGTGCTCTTAATGCAGCAAAATGTTTTCTTCTCTTCTCCATGAATTCCATAAATAGTTTTGCCTTCTCCTTATCTGTCAACTCCTCTTGCTCTCTTGTTTGGAGTCTCTAAGCCAGCAATCTATCAGCCTCCATCATAGCTTATGTATTTTCCCATGATTCAATCAAAGCTATGTTGTCTTCTTCTTCCTTTTTCCTTGCAAGCCTCTCTTCTTCTATAAGTTCAGCTTTCAACTGAGCTTCAAGATTTCTTGCCATTTCTTCATCAAGAGCAACTTGATCTTTCTTTTTCAAAGGTACTTTAGGCTCTATTCATTATTGCTTTGCCTGTTTAAGTTTTGAAGGTTGTGATGCTTGTGGAGATGATGTTGTTGTTCCTGAATTCACTGGTCTTGAACTACAACCCCTCTAGCTTGGAGTCTTATAGTTGTTGTTGTTCTATTTAGCAAGAACAAAACAGGTTGTGATTTATGTGGAGTTTTGAATTCACTTGGCTCTTGTACTACAACCCCTCTAGCCTTGGGTCTTGTAGTTGTTGTTGTAGCGGCAGTAGTAACAACTTTAGGTTTAGCTGCTTTGATTTGAATAAGTGTCTGAGCCAAAGTTATTTCTTCAATAGTTGTAGGAGCAGCACTATCTTCAACACTAGTATCTACTTCTCTTTCCTTTGCACTCTGCTCTTGTTTCTCACCAACTGGCATATCCACATCTACTTCATCACCATGAAGATCATTTATATCAAACATTTCTGCATCATCTGACCTCCCCTGGCTATCATCAACTAAAGAAACATCAGCATCCTTATCAATGTCTTCAATACTCCTCCCCTGTTTGGATGCATCTTCATGATCACCCAAACTCTCCTTATCTTCAGAGGATTCAACTCTTCTAGACATACCAACTTTCCTTAGTCTTTTTAATCCTGTAGGTCTTGATTTCTTTTTCCTTTCCAACTTTTGGACCCTCTTCTTTAAAGCAGCAATCTCCTTTGCTTGAGCATCCTTTGCCTTCTCTAAATCAAGAACCTGTGTTTGTAAATTGGTACACAAAATCATCAATTCAGATAGTTGCATGCTATCCTCACCACTGAGAGGTGGATCACTGGAAGGTGTAGGAACACTGTCATCTTGTTGTGTCTCCTCTTGAGTAACTGCAGTGTCCTATCTCTGTTTCCTCCTGGACTGTTTCTTCTAAGATCTAGAGGATGATGGTTGAGTAGTAATGGGTGTCTAGTTAGAATCAGTAGGAATGCCTAAATCTACACCCTCGTCTTGATTAGGTTAAACCATCATTGTTTCAAACAAAGGTGTTACTCTTCCAGAAAAATCATTTCCTTCTCTCCTCATATTGGCAAAGATTTTCTTTGTGTGTGAAAGGTTAACATAAATCCTCTTATGACGTGACATATCACCAAGCTCAAGTTTTATAAATTTAAAACTTGATAAAAAATATATTTTAAAATAAAATACGCATCAAGTTTTTGGCACCGCTGCCGGGGAGCTAATGGTTTTAGTTTTAAATTCCTCAATGAGAATAAGAAGAAGAAATGCAAGGATGGTTACTCCGTTTGCTAATCCAAAAAGAAAATTTCGAGCAAGAAGATAGGTTTCGCCCGCGCCCATTCACAACATCTATACTTTCTATGAATCTGAGTCATCCGAGTTAGATACAGATAATGTAGATGTTAATACCCTTATAATAGAACAATACCTAGATCTTGACCTGAACAACGCTAGGAGAAGAATCACCTATCCTGATAACTCAACATTTGAAGTTAAGAGACAACTTCTAAGGGAATTACGTAAGATTTCCTTCTCGGGTGGTACAACTGATAGTGCTGTCGAACACATCAGTAATGTGCTTGAAATCGCTAGCATATTCAATGCTCAGGAGTCTACCCTTATACAAGTATTCCCTCTAACTTTGGAAGGAATAGCTAAGAGATGGGTTGAAAGAACATTGACTAAATGTACAAAAAGCTCGAGCGATCTCAAGCAAAACTTCATCCGAATATACTGCCCTCTTGCGATGATATTCAAACAATTGAGTGAAATTCGAAATTTTAATAAAAAAGAAGGAGAATCCCTTTTTGATACTTGGGAAAGATATAACGACCTACTTTTCAAGTGTCCCTTTCACGATCTCAATGATTACGAAAAGGTAAACACCTTCTGTAATGGATTGAATAGCCAAACTCGACGAGCTGTCGATTTAAACGGTCTTATTCCTGGGCTAAGAGCTTCAGATGCATTGAAATCAATCCAAAAATTAGTTGAACATTCGCATAAATGGCATTGCAAAGAAAATCACATGACTACCCCTAACCCATTAAGCGTGATCACAGAAAAGCTGAAATTATTAAATCACGAAATGGAAGAGCTAAAAGTAGATTTTTGCAAATTGAATACGGATGATGACAGAAAAAGTTATTATGATATGGTTAAAAGCATATAATCTAGCAAAACCAACTACGATAAGTCCGACACTAAACCTAGCAATAGTCCAACCAATGTCAAAGACAATTCAAGCAATGTCTGAAGGAATATGGAGAAAGACAAGAAATCCAAAATGAGTGGATGAAGTAGATCATGATTAGTACTGAGCTAAGTTTGAAGAATCATGATTCCTTTATAAAAAGGTTAGAGCAAAAAGTAAATCAACTCGCTCAATTAATCTCTTCACACAAACCTAAACACACTATGGAGTGTAAAATTGAGACATTTGGTGAAAAAGTAAAAAAGCGCATCCTTGAGGAGAATAAGGAACCAACTGCAACTCAGGATAAACTAAAACAACAATTACAAAAAGTGGTTTCTCATGAAATCAAGGAA
Organism: Tanacetum coccineum; assembly: GCA_026074375.1. NCBI lineage: Eukaryota > Viridiplantae > Streptophyta > Magnoliopsida > Asterales > Asteraceae > Tanacetum > Tanacetum coccineum. Next base: position 23,414 of record BQNB010016451.1, read on the forward strand.
TTACCCGCACACTACTCCACTACCCTTCAAAATAAACTTCCTCCGAAAGAAACTGATCTTGGAAGTTTTTTCCTTCCTTGTATTATTGGAAACCACCCCATGACTAATGCTTTGGCTGATCTAGGAGCAAGTATAAGCGTTATGACTTACTCCTTATTCAAAAGATTAGGACTTGGAAGTTTGAAACCAATTAAAATGGCTATCGAAATGGTTGATAGGTCCATGCAATCTCCAAAAGGGATAAAAGAAAATGTACTAGTTAGAATTAGTAATTTCGTGTTTTCCATTGATTTCATCATTCTCGACATCATGGAAGATGAAAATGTCCCGACTATCCTAGGCAGGCCTATGTTGGCAACGGCTCATGCAAAGATTGATGTTTACGGTAAAAAGATCTCTCTCGGAGAGAATCTACTGAATATATTTCTCCTATTTGCGTTTTAAACGAATTCAAAAAAACGCAAGAATTTGATAGTTTAGAGGACTTTGAAAATTACTTATCACCCGAATACGAAAGCCAAGATATAATTTCGCTTTCACCATCAGAATCAACTGAAATTAAGGAAGATTTTAGTATGACGCCTTATGATCCTGATAAAAGAATGAGCATAAGATCAGAAGATTTTGTCGATATCGACGACATGTGGGATGACTTGGATCTAGGGATTCTAACCCATAAAGAGGCTAAAAATGAATTTTTAAAAAGCGGTGGTATAATCTATTTACACAGCCTTGATAATTTACAACTCTCTTGCAAAATATGGTTTGTTAATTTTAACCCCTATTTTGAACCACAAACCCCATTCAACATAATGTCTAGAAAAGCCTATAACACCATCATGAATCATGAACTAATGTATTCAGGAATTAACATGGTGGGACTTGCTAAAAATTTACATGTGTTCATAGGAAACCACCAATTCTTAGTTGATTTCATCATTCTCGAAAACATTAGTGAATTTGTAAAAAAGGGAATTAACTGAAGTTATTTTGGACGCCATTTCAAGAACAATATGACTAGTTGTAAGGATCATGGGTTAAGGAAACACTTTTGGTTTAAAATCGGTAATGATAAGATAATATTTCATATGCCAAGATCCGAAAAAGCCTTTAGGAAACTAACGTTAAGACAGCATAACTCGATGAGGACCTCTGTTAAAAGTCAGTGATGAAGATAAGAAAAGAGGAATCCATGAACCTGAAAAAAAGATTAAAGGGTTCTACAGAGGTTGCCTTAGTTTAGGGAACGAAGTTACCAAATATGTATCAGGAAGTTGATTTGATTGGGGATTCAGGGAATCTGTATTGATGAGGGATAGACGTAGAAATGGCCCATGAGTCTAACTTAAAGACTCGTTAATAAAAAAAAGTGATTGTCGGGAGACAAATCGTCCTTTATTTAATGAAATTTCCTTTCTGCACTAGTTGGTTTGCATGTTTCTTACTTTGTTTTGCAAAATCTAGAAGCTAGGAGGCAACTATCAAGACCGGCTCGACTTATAATCATGTGGTAACCTTGTTGAATCTACAGCAGTTACGGCGTAACAAATTCAGTTTACGCAAATTTAGTTTACGCCGTAACCAGTGTAGTTACAACGTAAACCATTTCATGGTTACGCTGTAACACCTTAAAACTTAAAAATTTTACCACTTGATTACGACGTAACTGTAAGGTTTTACGCCATACCTCCTTTAAAATCTAAATTTAAGTTTTAAACATGTCTAAACCTTGTATACATAAATGGACTTTGTGTGTATATTTTCTGGAAGCCCTCACGAGACTAAACTCGTCCACTTGGGCCACCAAGTAGTTTAAAAGGCTTGTTGCATATGCTAAATGCAACCGTGATTCCTATGAAAGTGAGTTCAGGTTTGTCATTTACTTACATTCATAATTCTTGCTAGAACGATTTTATGCTTTGGTTGTTTTTGTGATCATAGGGGCTAAATGAGCTTGCGGTAAGACAGAGATAATATAAGTATTTCCGCCAAATTTCAAATTTCGAAGCTATGCTCAGGGAGTTCTGTCTTTAATTGTATACTCTTTCTTTTTTATATTGATTTCTTAAATGTTATAATAGGGCATTTACAAATCAAGTGGGGATGAGAGTAGAATTTATACTTGACGTATGTTTTGCCTTCGTTTTCTAGTTTTCTTTGATATATTATGCCAATTTTATAATTTTTGACTATTTTTTTAAATAATAAGAGAATCTTTGCCGAATGCACATTTACCCTTTTATTATTCTTGGTGAGATTTAAGCTAATATTCCATGTCCTTCATTATTACTCAGAATCCCCCAAAATATTGAGTGTGCCCATGCGGTAGTAGTGTATTAGACTTTAGAACTTGGCAATGTACATCTTTTCGAGTCCTAATTGATTAGATGGAAATAGATAGATCAAGAAGGCATACACGTAGGAAAATCACCAAAATGGCCTATATGTGTGCGTTATATCGGACCTATTACATTGACTTGTCGGACCTCCGTGCTAAACCCTTTTTTTGAACTCATTATTAGTGCAAATTACCATAGATCTCCCTGTTAAACCAATCTATGTTTTCACCCAATGTTATATGTATCATTACACCATTTCACCTTAGCCTACCTTGTAGTCTTTATTCTTTGTGTTGAAATTTCTGGCTACTTAAGTCCATGGTTCGTGGGGAATGGGAACGAAAATTTTATGCCATTCGTGAAGACCCAATTGTTATGATCTATAAAGACCCCTGTTAACCACTTTTGAATTGTTTATCTCAAGTGGGGGGATGTGCATATAATATCAGATATTATAAGGGCAATAATTAAAGATATAAACTCCTAAAATATTTGCATATTTATCATAAAGAAAATAAAGAAAAGAGAGTGAAACAAAAAGCCACCCATGTGCTAAAAATGTAAAAATGGTGCAAAATAAAAAATAAAAAAATGGAGCTAGTAGCCCATTATTGCACCAAGACATCTCAGTTATATGAAGATTGTTTTTTCATGCTGTTAGTGAAGACTAATCTAATAACTTACTAGATGAGAGGGAAAGAGAGGTTATTTTAGTAAGAGATAAAGATGTAGAGGGTTAACTGCTAAGAGGAATTCTAAAGCAAGAGTTCAAAATGGAGAGCGGAAGATGGTACAGAGAGAGGGTAGGAGGTTAGGTGAAAGAGAGAACGGGGAGAGGGTGTATGAGGGTATTCGCGGAGGGTGCCACCACGAGTCGCAAGACCACGAGGGTCTGCTAACGTGAGTAGGAGGTATAAGATAGCAGATGACCTAGAGAATGAGGCGTAGAGAAAGGATGACTAGGTGAGGTATGTAATGAAGTAAGGGATGAGACCCGGGGAGAGGTACGAGGGGGGTAGAAATTGGAATTGAGAGGTAGAGGGTTAGTAAGAACCGAGAAGAGGATGAGGTTATAGTGATAATGGGAGGATGAGGCAGAGCAGTGAGGGAATGATCGCCTTAGAGGTAGGATGAAAGTTAGATGAACGAGATGAGGAATCCGAGGGTTGGATGAACACTTTGAGAGAGAAAGAGAGAGCATATGAGTAATTTGTATTACTGTGTGAAAAAATAAACAACCAATACCACCTCTCCAGGCATGGAGAGGTGTATAAATACCCTAATTGAGGACGGCCCAATGGTGGTCTTATGACTGGGGGCTTTCATGGGTTTTTCATAACAGTGGCACCTATATTAAGGTTCCATATAATACTTAACTGAGCTTAACGAAAGTTATATCTGAAGACGGTGACCGTTAATTTCCAGAGGATTTTCGTTATTCTTAAACAATCTCCCACAAGGGAGGTCAATCCATGTTACAAAATCCATTAAACTAGCATTACTATGCTTTAAACTTTAGTCTTGTGCTCGTAGTCTTTACTTCAATCATTAAATGGTGATTTGATGTAGTGATCTTTGACTTTATGTTTGAGCTTATTCCTTTAATTTTGCTCTTGAATGTGAAAAATTGGAAACTGAACACCTTGAGATCATCAACCAAGCATAATCTCGTTTTTCCATCTTGTAAACTTTACCATCTTGTGAACTTGCGACATTTGGACTGACATGCTCATACCTTTCTTGATATGTTATCTTGAAAAGCTTTAATAATGCATCTTTCTTGAGGTTCTTTAACTATAACAGTTTGTCACTTCGAGAAAGACGTTCGGTATCAGAGTGATGAAAAATTCTATGAAATTCTTTGACTTTAATACTTTTTCACTTCAAGAAAGACGTACGGTATCAAAGTAGTGGAAGTCTTGAAACATGTACTTGAGCTTTCATGATGTCTTTATGTTTGTCGGTCGGGTATGAGCATATGGCTATGAATCTTGTGAGTCAGCTAGAATCAGGTACCTTCACCTCCATCTTTAAGTATCCTGTATTAAAATAGTTAGCAATAAAGTGGGGGGACGAGTATGGCTTTGTCATTCGCCTGTGTTTGGTTAGAATAACCTTTGAATCCGTGCGGATCGACCTATGATTAGATAGATTCAATTTAGGAAGAATCTCCTTGATAGGATTTCCAGCAGAAGTATAGAATCTTTCTAATACATTTATATTAGATTCATCAAACTCAGCATGTTCTCATTACTAGAACGTCTCAAAGCAGACAACACGATAAAGTTACTGTCTCACCGATGGAAATAGAAAAATCAATTTGAAAATAAATTGACGTGTCACTTGCTAAAGTGGTTTTGTGGACTCAACAGAGGAGTGTTAATCATTTCAAAAATCATCATCAATCATTAATTCATAACCTGGAACAAGTTTGATTCTTATAGAATCGCACCATCGTTTCTTTCTTAGTTGTCACAGTTTGATTGTATATAATCGCACAACGTCACATAACTAGGCTTGTTTGATGTTGGCTCAAGCAGGATTTCCATCTTCAGTGTGAATACTTAAGTATTCAATAGTGTTCTGGCAAAATCACAAGGATAATGCTTTTGGACTCCTTAAGATATATCATGTTATTCACAATGTGTCGAGAGCAAGCATAATTTGACAAGTGTTAAAGAGATTTATAGATGATCTCTTTTGGCTCTAGACTCAATAGTGCACTTTGGTTTTAGTGATCGGAGGCTAGAGCAGACTACCACCTTTTCAATATCAACTAACTTGGAGTGAGAGACTTGATAGAAAAGCATGTAATCTCCATAAGAAATGAAACAAGTGTCTGTTGAGAGACCTTGAGTGGCTAGGGAGGGTTGTGCATAGCGTCAATGGGTCCATGAATGTCTTCAATGTCAGACAACAACTTAGTGTTTCTGACAGTTTTGTTGGGAATTATGTTTTCCCGACTTAGTACCGTTAGTTGTAATAGTTAGTACCGACAGTTATAGTTTGTACTGTTAGTATTAGTTAGTACCGCGTTAGTAATAGTTTGTACCGCCAGTACAAAATAGTTAGTACCGTTTAAGAGATATGCATGAGATATTATAGGAAAAGATATGCATTATCTTTTACGCGTTTTGTAAGTCTGTTAGGGTTTATTCTTGGTGTATAAAAGGAACCATACGGAATTAGAGAAGAGATATCTCTCACCAAAAAGCAATCTTATAGTTAGTAATCTGTATTAATTTTAGCAGATTAATACAAAAGTTTAGTTATTAATATTCATTGTTCTTCTTGGCATTATAAGTTAGTTTCCGCATAACTTATAGTGTTTATAGTCATTGTTTCTCCTGTAGTTTCACGTGGATCGACCATATTTGGCTACAACTCTTAACAGGGTAGAAAGATTTATATTGAATTGGGATCTACAAGTGGTATCAGAGCTTGTAGAGAAACTCTGAGTAAGAAGAACTAAAACCAGTTATAAACCTCTACCTTACAAATCTATTCAATAGCTGGATCAGATGATGATATTCCACCACCACTACCACCACCATCATAAACTCAAACACCAACACAACAAACCCCTCATACTGTTTCAACCATCAAACTCCCTATTCTTAAGAAGGGAGAATATGACATATGGGCCATGAAAATGGAACATTATTTAGCCTATACAGATTATCCTATCTGGGAAGTCATTCAAAGAGACAATGGTCCTGTGAGTGTCTCAACATATACAAATGGTGTAATAAAGGTTCTGCCGACTGCAGAAGAAATTTTAGCCAGAAAAAGAGAAAGAAAAGCAAGGACCACCTTGCTTATGGCTTTACCAGAAGATCATCTTGCTAAATTTCACAAAATCATTGATGCAAAAGAGATGTGGGAAGCTATCAAATCTAGATTTGGTGGCAATGATGAATCAAAGAAGATTCAAAAGTATATTCTAAAGCAACAGTTTAAAGGCTTCTCTGTATCAAACTCAGAAGGGCTGCATAAAGGCTATGACAGGTTTCAGAGTCTTTTGAGTCAACTAGAGATTCATGGTGCAGGCGTCTCCACTGAAGATGCAAATCAGAAGTTTCTTAGATATCTACCTTCTGCCTGGTCTTAAGTTTCCTTAATTATGAGGACCAAGCCAGGAGTGGACAGTCTCAGTTTTGATGATCTATATAATAATCTTAGAGTCTTTGAGTCTAATGTTAAAGTCTCTATTGCATCATCCTCTAGCACACAGAATGTGGCATTTGTTTCTAAGAACACTAGCAGTACTAATGATGTTAGTACTGCTTATGGTGTTTCTACTTCTACTGGTCATAACTCATAATGTGAAAATCCTTCATCATACTCCTTCCTTGCTAATCAATCTAGTTGTCCACAATTGGATCATGAGAATCTGGAACAGCTTGATGAGTTTGATTTAGAAGAAATGGATTTGAAATAGCAGGTGGCCATGATTTCCATGAGAATGAAGAAGTTTTACAAAAAGACAGGTAAAAAGCTACAATTTGATGCCAAGGAACCGGTTGGTTTTGACAAAACCAAAGTCGAGTGCTACAATTGTCACAAGACAAGGCATTTTGCTAGAGAATGCAGATTCAATGGGAATCAAGATAATAGGAGGATAGATGCTTGGAACACTGGGAATAAAGATAAAGAAAATGGGAGGAGATCTAGTAAACAGGAGGAACCTAAAGCTTTAGTAACTCTTGATGGAGATGGTGTTGATTGGACCAGTTACTCAGAAGATGAGCAAGAGAACCTATTGCTTTTATGGGCTTTACAGCAATTAATGGCTCGATTCTGAGGTAACTTTCTTGTTCAAAAGAGGTGTAAAGAATATTTTATACTAACTTAAAAAAATTATATGATGAACAGAGGGAACAACTTGGTGATGCCAGTATAGAAATTCAGGCATATACTCAAGCTTTAAAGAAAGTAGAAGCATAATTAGTTGCTCATCAACAAAATCAACTTTGGTATGAAGAAAAGATTAGGTTTATGAAAATTGATTTAGATGATAAAACTGATGTGCTAACATATCATAAGAAACTATTGGCAGAAGCTGAAAAAGAAAAAGAAGAATTGAAAACTAAAGTAGAAAAGTGGCACATCTCTTCTAAAAGTCTTAATATACTGCTAAATAGTCAGATGAGTGCTAGGGACAAAGCTAGGCTTGGGTATGGCGATCAAATGAATAAAGGTGTTTTAAGTTATGAAAATGAAGTTTTTGGAAGTTTAGTTGACAGTAGGTCTAGTGATATAGAAGATAGTCATGTGAATGATAGATATTCAAAGGGGATGCATGCAGTTCCCCCTCCAATGACAGGGATTTACATCCCTTTTGGACCTGATAAAGAAATAGATGACTCACAATTTACATACGGTCCAAAGCAATCTAAACCTAGTGAATCTGATACTAGGAGCAGTGACTTTAATTCTTATGAATCCAATTCTAGTGAAGAAACACTTGAATCTGTGCCTTAACCAGTTGTATATGATACCCAGATATGTAGTTTAGTCTTCTTTGTTCACAAATGTAGTTAGTAGTCATGAGTAGTTAGAGAGTATGTATATATGTTGTGAGATGATATAGTATTAATATCCTTAGTAGTTTCTTCACATCTGGTATAGTCGGTGTTATGTTGTTTGGCTGGTGGCCTGGAGTTTCTTGTTGTTGTATTGGAGTAGTATTAATTAGTAGGGCAGCCAGTAGAGAGTAGTACCCTGAATATTATTGAGTAGTAAATAGTGAAGTAATTAACTGTAGTAGTAATAGTCAGTAAAGTTTAGTAGAGTTGTTCATGGTTTGTAAGTTAGTATAAGTTTAAGTACTTGTTTAGTTATAGTTCAGGTGAGTAATGTAGTATACAAATTAGAGTTATAAGTAGTTTATTAAAAATATTTATAAGTTAGTTAAGTGTTTGTAGTTTTCAGAGTAGACAAGAGTCACCTCTTAGTAACCAGTTGTACAGAGTAGTTTAGTAGTAGTAGTAGTTGTAGTTAAGAGTAGTTAACAAGTAGTTCGAGTTTGTGTAAGTGATCGAGTTGTGTGCGGTGTGAAGGAATAGGAAAGGACTTATAGTTAGTATGTAGTAGTAAGTAATGTTAGTGAAAAGTAGAGTTTTGTAGAGTAGTAGTATAAAAGTTTTTTGTTTGTAGGACAAGAGTAGTAAAAGTTAACAGTTAAGATAGGTAATAAATAGTTAAAAGAAGTAAAAGTATTTGTAGTGTATTACAAATGTGTAGTAGTCTAGTTGTACAAAGTAGTCCTCAATCAAGTAGCTAAGAAAGTAATAGTTGTAGTAAGTAGTTAGTAATGGTTAGTAAGAGTATTAAGTAATGTTAAGAAGTAAAAGTATTAGTAGTTATAGTTGTGTTGTAAGAAAGTAGTAACTCAACCTAAAAGTTCTGGTCTGATGTCCCTATAATTGGGAGTATGATTCAGATAGTGTTGCATGAATAAGTGGTCTCTACCATAAAAGAACAGGAAACACCTAATTTTGCTTTTATTAATACTATTAAGCATGTAAAAACTCCTAGGCAAACTGTTAAAGAACAAAACACATGTAGTAAGAGTCCTAAACCTAACAAAAAGGATTGTAGTGGTTTAATGTTTAAAAATTGGGTTTGGGATATGGGTTTACTAAAAAGGCATGTTTTGTATGTGGTAGTTTTAGCCATCTTATTAGAGATTGTGATTTCCATGAGAAAAGAATGGCTAAACAAGCTGAATTAAACAAAAGGATATGTAAGGGTACTGGTTAAAGGGAAAATAGGCCAGTGTGGAACAATGTGCAAAGAGTGAATCACCCAAACCAATTTGTTTCAACAGCAGTACTTACTAGAACTGGCAGAATTCAAGTTAATACTGCTAGAACTAGCAGTACTAACACTGTTAATACTGCTAGGCATAATTTTAACAGTCAGGCAGTACCAACTAATGATGCTAGGAAAGTTAATGCTGTTAAACCTATTGTGAATAATGCTAGACTAAAAACTGGTTTTCATAAAACTCTTTCACCTATTAAAAGGCCATTTAATAGATCAACAACACCAAGAACAAATTTTTCAAATCAAAAAGTTAATACTGTTGAGGTAAAAGCAGTTAGTGTTGTTGGGGGGAAAAGGGAAACTGCTGTTAAGCCCTCAGCAGGTTGCAATTGGAGACCCAAAAGACATTACTGGAACAAAGTCTCTCCAATACTAATGGTGTGTATTTAAATTCTAGAAATTGTGTTACTTTCAAAGATCCACTAGGCAGACCCAAGCCCAAAAAGGCTTGGGTCCCTAAGAGAAACTAATCTCTCTTATTTAATGTGCAGGATTATCCACAAAGAGCTTTAAAGAACAAAGGGATTGTTGATAGTGGGTGTTCCAGGCATATGACTGGAAACTAGGCCCATCTTGCTGAATATCAAGACTATAATGGTGGCCCTATTGCTTTTAGAGGAAGTAAAGGTTACATAACTGGTAAAGGTAAAATAAAAACAAGAAAGTTAGATTTTAAGGATGTGTACTTTGTGAAAGAACTATAACATTTTAATCTCTTTTCTGTGTCACAGATGTGTGACAAGAAGAACAAAGTTCTCTTCATAGACATTGAATGTCTTGTGTTGTCTCCTGAATTTAAGTTACCTGATGAAAATCAAGTATTACTTAGAGTCCCTAGACAAAACAATATGTACAGTTTTAACCTAGAGAACATTGTTCCTTCTGGAGGTTTAGCTTGTTTGATTGCAAGGCTCCCAGTTGATGAAATCTAACAAATGGATAGGAGGTTGGGTCATGTTAACTTTAAAAACTATTAAACAAACTTGTGAAGGTAACCTTTGTAAGAGTTTTTACCTTCAAAGTTTTTATTCAAAATGACCACACCTGTGTTGCTTTGTCAGAAGGAAAGCAGACAAGGCCTCTCTATAAGGCCAACTCAATGAGCTTATTGGTCACCCTTTTAAGCTTTTACATATGGACTTTTTTGGACCTAATCTGTAAAGAGCTAAACATATAGACTTATTGCCTTGTTACACTGATGATTTCTAGCAGGTTTAGTTGGGTGTCCTTTTTAAAAACTAAGGATGAAACTAGTGGAATCCTTAAGGACTTTATAAGATAAATTAAGAACCAATTAAATCAAAAATTTAAAACGTGATAGTATGTGATACTTGGCTACAAAATTTAAGAACATGGATTTATTGAAATTTGTGGGTCACAAGGGATAAAGAGGGAAATTACATTATTGCCCATAAACTCCACAACAAAATGGAGTTGCTGAAAGAAAGAACAAGACCCTTATTGAGGCTGCTAGAACTATGCTAGCAGATTCATTTTTACCTAACACTTTTTGGGCTGAAGCAGTTAGTACTGCTTGTTATGTCCTTAATAGGGTATTAGTGACCAAGCCTCAAAATAAGACACCTTATGAACTTATAACTGGTAAAATACCAATCATAAGCTATATAAGACCTTTTGGGTGCCATGTGACCATCTTGAATACCATTGACCACCTGGGCAAGTTTGATGGGAAATTTGATGAAGGGTTTTTAGTAGGGTATTCTCTAAATAGCAAGGCTTTTAGGGTATACAATTTAGAAACCAAGAGAGTTGAAGAAAACCTGCATATAACCTTTTTAGAAAATAAACCAAATGTTGTAGGGAAAGGACCAAATTAGCTATTTGATCTTGATTATTTAATTAATTCAATGAATTATCAGCCTGTGAGATCAAAAAATCAAGCTAACAAACATGCAGGTCCAAAAGAAGCTAATCACAGTGCAGGTACACAAGATAATATTGATGCAGTAAATTCTGAAATGGAAGTTGAATCTGCTCAAGACTACTTTGTACTGCCAATATGGTCTTCTTATACTTCAACAATCAAGAGCTCAGAAGCAAAGAATGAAGGTGAAAAACCTAACAAGAATACTAATTTAAAGATAAATGAGAAGCCAGTAGATCAGGAGGATCAAGCCTTTTTGGATGAGCTGGAAAGGCTTAAAAGACAAGAAAAGGAGGCTAATGATGCAGCTAAAGCTCTCAGAAAGGAGTTTGCCCAAGATATTGAGGATTTGCTTCTTTAAGCAGGAGCTGCTAGAGCTAGCAGTACTAACACAGTTAATACTGCTAGCACACCAGTTAGTACTGCCAGTCCTTTTGGTGGACGATCCTTCACTGATCTAACCAATACTGACCAAGATGATTCTGAAATACCTGCTCTTGAGGATAGTTATGACAATCCTAATGATGGTATTTTTACCAATGCATCTTATGATGATGAGGGTGCAGTGGCTGACTTCACAAATTTAGAAACTATTGTGAATGTTAGTCCTATTCCCACATCAAGGATTCACTCTATTCATCCTTCAACTCAAATTCTTAGAGATCCAAAATCAGCAGTTCAAACAAGGAGCAAAGTGAACAAAAGTTCTGGAGCCCATGCTTTTGTAAGTTATATTCAAAAGCAGAGAAGAAATAATCATAAGGACTTCCAGCATTGTTTATTTGCTTGTTTCTTGTCTCAAGTTGAACCCAAGAAGATATCTGAAGCACTTGAAGATGAAAGTTGGGTTGATGCTATGCAGGAAGAACTGCTGCAATTCAAGATTCAAAAAGTTTGGATTCTTGTAGATTTGCCTTATGGGAAGAAGGCAATTGGGACAAAATGGGTTTACAGAAATAAGAAGGATGAAAGAGGTGTTGTGGTTAGAAATAAGGCAAGGTTGGTTGCCCAGGGACATAGGCAAGAGGAAGGGATAGACTATGATGAGGTTTTTGCTCCTGTGGCTAGGATTGAAGCCATTAGGATCTTTTTGGCCTTTGCTTCTTATATGGGATTCATAGTCTATCAGATAGATGTGAAGAGTGCCTTCATGTATGGCAAAATTGATGAGGAGGTATATGTGTCTCAACCTTCAGGTTTTGTAGATCCTAAGTGTCCTAAGAAGGTCTACAAAGTTGTGAATGATCTTTATGGTTTACACCAAGCTCCCAAAGCCTGGTATGCTACTTTATCTACTTTCTTGTTAAAGAGTAGATACAAAAAAGGAACTATTGACAAGACTTTTTTTATTAAGAAGGACAAAAATGATATCATGTTAGTACAAGTTTATGTAGATGACATTAGTTTGATGACAATGTAGCTGATCTACTAACCAAGGCATTTGATGTTAGCCGATTTCAGTTCTTGGTTGTTTCAATTGGGATGATAAATCCATAAGCTACATTGGTTAAAGGGAGGCAATATGAATGGGTCATCTGTGGATGAAAGAGGTAAAACACACCATGGCAAATCAAACTTGTTCCAAGAAACCCCTAAAACCTTATGCTCCACCTTTCTACTCATCAAGATTCAACCACCATCATGCAAGCAGAACAAACTGTACCAACAAGTGGTTCGTACACTTTCCGGTAGCAACTGGACCAAGAAACTGTGTTGTACCTAATCGTAAACCTAAGGACAAACCACGTTTTAACAAGGGTGCAAAAAGGTTGTTTATTAAGAAACAACATCATCGTGAGATTTGGAAATATCATGTTTGCTTTACCAAAAGAGTTGGCTGTTGTTCAAGAGTAAGAAGATTGCTCAAGCTGATTAGTGCTTGGATTAAGAGTAAGAATTCTCTTGTGAAGCATTTTGAAGACATGAGATTATGTAGACCTTCCAAAGAGTATTTGCAGGTGTGGTTCAACCCACCAAGAGACGAGTCTATGTCATGTTTGACAACAAAGGGGATGCATACCATTGGAGAGGTGTGTACCAGGTAAAATTGGTTAGTATGGTTGATGATGAGAGAAGGTCGCGGTATGCGTTTCACATTATCAACTAGTTTAAAGCAAGCAATTTCAGATTAGAGATTTAGTATGCTTTTAAACTAAGTACTACTATTAGTAGAAATATTAGCAATTAGTTAGAGTTGTATAGTTTTTAGTTATGGATACATATTAACTAGAAGTGATGCTTGTCAACGCTTTAAGAAGATTTAGAGAGTCACTGAGAAGAGTTACTGATGGTGCTGAAGCATTCCTGATACTTACATTGTTCATTCTTTGTTTGGACAAAGTTAGTACCGACCATGCAAAGTTAGTACCGCTGGGCAAAGTTTGTACCGCTAAAGAGACGTTGGAGAAAAATACCGCCAAGGGTACAAAGTGTAAATTGGAACGTTTTCTTTAAAATTAGGTCACCCAAACCTATAAGAATCCATCTCAATCGCACACTTACTCAAGCAATCTCTCTAACTAACCTTCTTCATTACAAGCCCTAATCTCTCTTACCGACGATCTCTCTCTTCTAAGCAACATGGCTGCTCTTGAGTCCTGTCCTAAGCACAACATGATCGCATACTTGGAAAAGACTGAAGGGAATGTCGAGTTTCATGAAGTCATTGATTTTCTTCGGAGAAGTTATATTTATCATGCGCTCACTGTAAGTCCTATAGTATCGACCACATTCGTTGAACAGTTTTGGACGTCTGCTAAGTCCAAAACAATCAACAATGTTAGGCACATAACTGCCAAAATAGCTGGCAAGGTTGTGTCTATCTCTGAAGCATCAATCCGAACTGATCTTATTTTTGATGATGCTGATGGGATAGACTCCTTACCAAATCAAGCTATCTTTGATGCTATTCAGCGTATGGGATATGAAGGGGATTTAACTGTGTTAACATTTAATAAAGCTTTGTTTCGATGGAGGTTTTTATTTCACATAATTAATCATTGTTTAAGTTCCAAAAGTACCTCTTGGGATCAAATTCCTACAAACATTGTCACTGCTGTAATTTGTTTATCAACTAATCAAAAGTATAATTTTTCCAAATTAATTTTTGATGGTATGCTTAGAGATTTAGAGGCTAAGAAGAAGTTTTTCATGTATCCTCATTTTATTTCTATATTTTTAGGTAGAAAATTAGCTAATATAACAGTACCTTTAGATAACTTTCCTGTAAATAGATTAACTAGTAAAGTTTTTTCTTTATGATTAAGAAGGGTAAACATTTCTCAGGCAAAGTTACCCCTTTGTTTGATACTATGTTGGTCCAACCAACTCAGGCTGAGGGTGCTTCCTCAGAAAGACTATCTGCTAAACAATCATCACCCTCCCCTGCACCCACTAGTGAAGTACCTTATGAGCCACACACTGACTCATCCTTTGCTCAACCTAGTGAGGTACCTTTTGAGCAACAACCTGACCCTTCCCCAAGACCTTCACCAAGACCTTCACCAAGACCTTCACCCACTCCTACCATTCCTGATTCAATCCCAGAACCTACTGGTGAGAATCTTGGAGATCATTCATCCAATGATACATCCCTTTCAGGGAATGAGGATGACATGACTCTCCCAAATGTCTATGATCTTTGTATCTCTTTATGTCAACAGGTTTCAGATCAAGCCAAGGAAATCAAACTCTTGAAGGCTAAGATCAACAAGCTCAAGAAGCAAGCTAAACCTGTCATCAAGCATTTCAAAGCATATCTGAAGACTGTCTCATTGCAGCAAAGATTCCCAAAGAAGAGCTCCTCAAAGAAACATAGGATGCACAAAGAGTCTGTATCCAAACAAGGGAGGAAGATTGCAAAAGGAGAATCATCAGTTCAAAGAGATCCTCTGTTTGATGTGATGCCTGAAGATAACATTGATCACATGGAAACAGACAATGCTCAAAGTGAAGGGAGGACAAGAGAAATGGTGGATGAAGACAAGGAGTTGGATGAAGATAGACTTAGTACTGAAGATGCAGTTAGTACTGACAAAGAAGGAGTTAGTACCGACTTTGAAAAAGTTAGTACCGACTTTGAAAAAGTTAGTACTGACAAGCCAATAGTTAGTACTGACGGATCCAAAGTTAGTACTGATGAACAAATTGAAGGTACTGAAGAGAAAAATCAAGGTACTGAAGAGAAAGTTGAAAGTACTGCTGAGCAAATGAAGAGTACTGAAGATCAAACTAAGGAAGAAGTTGCTACTCAAGCCTCTCAAACATCCAGTCAAACACCCACTTCTATGATATTTGGTGATGATGAAACAATAGCTACACTTCTCCTCAACATGAGTCAAGCCAAAGCTGCTTCTAAAGAAAAAGAGAAAGGTGTAGAGTTGAAGGATGTTGAAGAAATTGATAGACCTAGGCCTACTACTACAAGATCACTTCTAACATTAAAACCTCTTCCAAAGATTGATCCTAAAGACAAAGGAAAGAAGAAGATTGAAGAGGAGGATGAATCTAAAAGTGAAGATGATGATATTCCTCAAGCTGTGAAGAAATTCAAACAGCTTGAGAGTGATGAAGTAATGGCTAGGAAAATTCAAGAAGAATGGGAAGCTGAAGAGGAGAGAAATAGATTGGCTGAAGAAGAAGCAACAAATGAAGCTCTCATTAAAAACTTTGATGATATCAAGGCAAGAATTGAGGCAGACAGAATTCTTGCTGAGAAGCTTCAAGAGCAAGAAAGAGAGCAATTCACAATTGAAGAAAGAGCAAAGTTCCTTCATGATACAATTGCTGCTCAGAGAAAATTCCTTGCTAGACAAAGATCAGAGGCCATAAGAAACAGACCTCCAACCAAGAATCAATTAAGAAATCAGATGATGACCTACTTAAAGCATGTGGGGAACTTCAAACATTCTGAGTTGAAGAGTAAGAAGTTTGAAGACATACAAGCAATGTATGAAAAGATAAAAAGGTCAGATGAAGATTTCATTGCTATTGGGTCTGTTGAAGATGAAAGCCTAATCAAAAGAATGAATAAGAAAGATTCCTCCAAAGAAGAAGAGATCAAGCAGGAATCTAAAGAAGAAGTCAAAGAAGAGGATAAAGGAGAAGAGAACACAAGAAAGAGAAAGCAGGGTACAAGGAAAAAGATGAAGTCAAGGAAAAGAAGATTCAAACAAGATACTTCTCAAGATGACCCATCTGACAGTGAGAAAGAGAATGATGAGCTAAGATTGTGCTTGACAATAGCTCCAGATGAGGACAAGGAAGTAGATTATGAAATTCTTGACAAGAAGTATCCAATCATTGACTGGAAGACTGAGAATCTTGGCACTAAACCACAGATTGATGAATCTAAGAGATCAGAAGAGATTAATATGAATGTGGTAACAAGAAGTAATGGTCAAAAGAGATCCTTCAGTACATTGATGAGAGTGCTTTCAGTGTTTGACAGAGAAGACTTAGATGCTGTATATAAACTTGTGATGGACATATATCAAGATAAGATTCCTGAAGGTTTTGATAAAGTTTTGGGGAGATTTGACAGTTATGTTCAATCCAGATAAACAAGATGAGTTTTGGAACTCACAGCATGAATGGAAAGTAGTCAGTTGGAAGCTGCACAGTTCTTCAGGGGTACACACTTTGATGACTGATGAAGGATTAGTCGTTCACATGCTAATAGAGAAGAAGTATCCTTTGAAAAAGGAAATACTGATGCAAATGATAAAGCTAAAATTGGAGTCTGAAGAAGAAAGTACTATGGCATTGGAATTGATAAGATTTATCAAGAAGGTACTTGCTGATTTAGAATCTAAAGAATAAGACTGATGGAAGTGAGAAGGGATTGAGTGTTGGCTAACCACCACACAACAAATGGTTATCAATTCACCATGCTTAACAGGCATAAGAATTGGCTAGTCCACAAGCAAACGGCTTGAGGTAAAGACTTCTCAAATCCGTTTATGGTTTACAATTTACCAAAAATTGTAGGGTAATCAACTCACCTTGCTTCTTGGTGAAGAGTTGGCTAGTCCAAACTCAAACGGTATTTGGTAAAGACTTCTCAAATCCGTTGATGGTTGACAGTTTACCAAAAACTGTATGGTATTTAACTCACCAACAATGAAGCATTGGCTGTCCAAACACAAACCGTATTTGTAAAGACAAATCAAATTCGTTGATGGTTGACAGATTTACCAAAAACTGTATGGTATAACTCACCATATTCTAGATGAAGAGTTATCTATCCCAGAGCAAACGGCTACTGGTAAAGGAACATCAAATCCGTTAATGGCTGGTAGTTTGCCAAAAACTACAAAGCCAACTTAGTTGGATTGTAGGTAAAAAGATGTTGCTCGAGTAATCTGAAAAGATGTTGCTGAATTGCCTAAAGAGACAAGGTTGCTGCTAAAGAGGATAGAGTGGTACAAGATTTAAAAATGACAAAGAGATGTATGGATACATCCCTCTGGCGTTAAAAGAAGCATAAAGGATTGAAGAAACATGAAGTTAATATAGTTTAACATTCATGTTAAAAGGAGGATTGTTAGGATTTAATGTTTTGCTTAACTTAGTTACCGTCAGTACAAATAGTTAGTACGGACATATATACTTAGTACCTGACAGTACAAAGTATTAATACTGTTAGTTAGTTAGTACTGTTAGTAAGATAGTAGTTAGTACCGTTGAGAAGATATTTAAAAGATATTTATAAGATATTTTAGAAAAAGATATGTAAGCCTTTTAGGGTTATCCTTAATATATAAAAGGATCACCTTTGGCATAGAAAAAATATAGATGATTATAGACGAATATACAAGCTTCGCAAATCATATACAATATCATAGTTAGCAATCTGTAATCCTCAAGAACACATTAACAAAGTTGTTATTCACTTGTTCATTGTTCTTCTTAGTACCTGTGTTAAGATTCCGCATTAACACATAGTATTCACAGTCATTGTTTCTACATAGTCATTTGTTTTTATACATCTTAGCTATCATCCTTTATAGGCTGCAAAGATCCATTCAGTTTAATAGGACCCACAGATAGTCGTCATATTGTCCCAGATCTTGAAAAATGTCCATATCTGTCCAAAAGCTTATTTCGTGTTATTTTATTATGGGTATGTTTCTGCTAATTTCGTCCATGCTTATAATTAGATCTGCTTATTTTCAGACATATTTATGGGCTTGTTGTATGAAGGCTGCGAAATATGTAAGGGTGTTGAAGGCTGCGAAACATGACAGGGTTACTTGTTGTGCGAAATATGCATGCGAAATATGTAATTACAACAGGTGCGAAATATGTATGATTTGTGCGAAATATGCAGGCTTGTATCGTGCGAAATATGTCTTTCTAAGGAAAAGAAACTCTGTCCATTTTGCAATCTGTGTGCGAAATATGACATGACCTTATTTCGTGCGAAATATGACGTCTAGAAGCTAACCCTGACTCAGACCGAGTCAACTTGGTAATTACCGAGTTGATTGGGTCAACTCAATGAGTCACCGAGTCAAACCCAAATGAAAAGAAGTAAGACAGAAGAGAAGTACAGACTCATTACTCCATCTCAAAACAATTACAACCATCAACAACAATTTTACATCAGCACCATAACCACCAACAACAAATCCAACTATATCCTAAATCCCCTCCTCCTTATATCACATCGAAACCACAACTATCTATTATTCCATCTTCTAACATCTAGACTCGAATCAAAACAACAATAAACCATGATAAAAATATTCAACCTTTTAAAACAAATCTTTTAAAGATTTTTGTTAGGTTTAAACCTTTACCATCATAGATCTGTCCTTGATGTACGAAAATAAAGAAAGATCTATAACAATTGGGTTATGATCCTTCTTTGTTTCGCGATACAAAACAAAACCTACCCGTGACCTCCTTGTGAGATCTTGATGTCGTGTTGTTTCGTTGGATATGTGTCGTTGTATTCGGTCAACTACAGATTCAAGACAAGATTCTTTGTGGCTAAAGGACATGTGGTTGTAAGTTTCAATTTAGTTTGGAATATTTTTATGGGGTTCGATTGTTAGATAGAGGTAAGTGGATTGTGTTCTTGAGTATTTGACTGCAAGAGAAGTTATCAAAAGCAGTTGGGAGAGAAAATAATAAGATGGAGGCGAATGAATATGTGGAGTGTGATTAGGTTTACACAAAATTAGGGTATCTCTCTTAAATATCCCACAAATTAGTCGAATGGTACTAGGCTGGATTTAACAAGAAATCGGTATTAGGCTATTTTGGGCTAGTATCTGCTACACATCAAATTGTAGTAAATTTGGGCCTAGTTACGAAAGTTGGGATTAACAATTTTTGGCCAAGTATTGTTGTAATATAGGACCAAAATATTAATAAAGGTGTATTATGGATGGATTTGATTATTTGATATTTGGTTATATTTGGGGTTTAAAAGTGAAAATGTGACGAGATCGGGATCAATTTGTAAAAAGAATCATGAAACTAAATTTGAAGGCTAGATTTGGTATTAATTTTTCTAAGTGACTACGGAGTTGATCGGGTATCACTTATTTGAGATTGAAGTGGCATTTCACAAAGGCGTGTTCTTATTTTATCTTGAAGTCGGGGTTGGTTGGATGCATGACTTTCAATGATAGCTTGCTCGTGCCTATATATGGTTTACGATAAAGACTTAGGTTATCTAGTTACCAGTAGTCGGGGTGGTTGGTTGAAGACATGGATAACTATCACTTAAAGGAGATACGTTGTAGTTCTCAGTGTCACACGCAGAAGACATTGTGGATAATCGCAAAAGGTGATGAATGTCTCATACTTTGCTTGGTAAGTATTGAGTTTCTCTACACTGTTCTTCCAACATTAGTGCAATCTTAAGTCACAAGAACATGGAATTATTCTTTAGTTTCAAGTTTAGTATATCGGGTTTACTCCATCAGTGGTCACTTCAAATAGCCTACAAAACGGTTGGTAAAAAGATAGTCAAAGAGAGTTTATGAGTAGAGATTTGATCAGCAGTTGATTCTCACGGGATAGATTTGAGCTAATTTATTCTTCACACAAGTATTCAAGTATTTGTGCGTACAGGGTTTTGCTGATTCTGAGGTATCAAAACCAGCAAGGGGGAAGGAAGAGATACACCCACTAGTCTTTGCCTTTCTTTTTCTTGAAAGCTTGAAAAAGTCATCTTTCTTGAAAATCTTTTTTGTTAGGCCATGCTAGGAAGACAAATGTCATAACCGTAGAGAAAATCAGCGCTTTAACTTGTAGCTTTTGGGTGCATTTCTTCAACCACATGGGGGAAGAGATATCTTGTGAAAGTTAGTATGCATTATTTGAATTTCCAAGGGGAAGAGTTGTGAGAAGAATTATTCAAGCGTGAGAAGATATGTTGCTGATGACATCAAAAACGTCTATTTTATAGCATCATTTATCCCATGTTATTAACTCATTTTGTATAGTTATTGCAAAGAATTGTTACTTAATCGTTTATATTTGAGAATTATAGTAATTATAGAGTAATTGGTGAAAGTTAGCAAAAGAGGCGCATTCTGGAGCTTAAATGAAGATATTTTAAAGATCACTATTCTGAAGATCAATACGCCGTATCCATCAAGGAAGATACGGTGTATCCGTGCCTGCACTCACCAAAGACCACAGATGACTAAAGTTCAATACACCGTATCCAGAGAGACTCAATACGCCGTATTCAAGATATAGTATGTGAATATTCTGGAAGATATCAAGCGTGGTCCATACTTTAAGAAATCTCCAATACGCCGTATCCAATACTTGGATACGCTGTATCGAACCGACTTCCAAACCTTATAAATAGAAAACTCAAAAATGAGTTTTAAGTGTGCTAAATCATATTCTCGATACCTAAACCATAAAAGTTTATTTTTAGAAGAGGAAAAGAGCAGAAGAGGTCAAGCAACGTTATCAATTCCATAAAAGACAACGTGTAATTTCATATACTTTAGTAATCGTTTAGTTTTTGATATCATTCGCTAACTACGTTAGTTTACCTTGGCTAAATAATTACTCTTGTATTTATTATGACGTTTATTAGCCATTATTATGAAGATCTGAATGTTTGGTATTTGTTTATCTCGATTTCTTGATTTATCGTTGAATGCTTGTTTATGTTTATCAATTTATACTTGTTTACTCGCTTTTGTATGCGACCTATCATTCAACTGGATCTAGTGAAAGGGACCAAGTAGATTTATAGTCCGGGATAGCTCTTCATATAGTAAATTATAAATCTAGAATCATAGTTACACAAATATTATCCTTCTAAGTCTGCGTCTAGAATACGCTTCGGCTTAACTAGTTAATTGGATATTGCCAATGGTTTATTGATCGTGTTGACTAGGAGGTGACCTAGAAGTGATTGTCAACAAGTATAACAGTTCTGTATCTAGATCCTGGCTTAGGTGGAACAAGTGGCCAATCGCTCCTAGTGGTATGAAAAGTACACATTAAGACCGGTAAGTGAGTAGAAAGTACTCTATGAGTTAGTAGACTCGGTTTGAACAAGATTACCATTGCCTTATTAACTCCCTAGTAGATTATAAATCGCAGACAAGATACAGGCGGCAAAGGCTTTATGCGGCTATAACAGATATCCTCCTGTGTGTGTTCAAGAATAAAGAGATGGTCTATGGGTATACTTGGATGAATATGGTGTAAGCTCTAAGTCTCTATCAAGAATGATAATTGTGCGCACCCGACGAGAGAGAGTCTCCGAAATGTCCTGTTGCACTAGTAGAATAACATGCCAACATTCTAATCAGATTAATAACTGAGTTATGACTAGTTTTTCTTATATTTGGCAGTCGAACTAGCTGCTATTTATGTTATTCGCTACATTATCATCGCGTGGGTGTTGACGCTAAGTAATGCCGCTGAATATTATGATTATAGTCACACAATACAACCTCACCAAAAAGACTCCGTGCCGTGTGTCTCAGAGCTGGTAATGACCCCTATTTTTCCTGATGTCGTTAAACATCTTGTAGATGAGCTTAGCATATGACACATAGGCGTTCTACACGCTCATCGAACGTACGACTCTCCCTTCACTCCTCACGCATGCAGGATTAGGAGATAACTATAGATATAGAGAGATAATCTTTGGATGTAGAATTTTTCCTTCAGCATCGCATACAAGTGTTCAGTAATCACTACATGTACTATAGTACTTCGCCAATCACCAATAACCTTTACCGATCGGTACATGCTCCGTTTAACCCCATACGATGTGTTCGGTTTTTGCATGCTTTATGTGAGGCTATACTATATGTACAATTTCTAAACTTGAATCAATATTATGATTAAAACCAACATCAGCGCCGACAAACTAGAATAGTTGTTTGAATTCCTGATTATGTCGTCCTTCCGCATTGTAGCGCGAGTCTAACCACCTAAAATGTCAAATGTTACATGATATCTAAGGATATGAAGAAGCTTGTAACTTGTTAGCAGCCTCGAGAGACGAAATCATTGCACTTAATAAACAAACCAACATTCTAATCAGATTAATAATGGTTAATACAGTTTTCTTATATTTGGCTCGACCGCTCTTTTATGTTTTTTAATTATCTCGCGTGGGTTAAAATGCCTTGAATTGATTATAGTCACCAACCAAACCGTGCCAGTCTCTCAGGCTGAAAACCCTATTTTCCCGTTAAAATTAAGATTTAGACTGACATAGGTTTAGAATAGAATAGAATTAACATAGATTAGATAACCAAGATATTAATTAAATTGATAGATTTAACCTCGCTTCAAGTGTTCGACACCCTACTTACTACGAAACTACTACCGATCGGGTACACTGCCCGTTAAAGTGTTGTTTTTTGTTTAGTTGGCAAAATATAAATTTAAAACTTGAATCAATAAAATATACACCACACAACGACACATCAGTTGCTGATCCAGTTTATGTCTTCCTCGAACGGTTAACCACTAATCTTATTATCAAAGGAGCAGTAATATTTGATGTGGTTTGCTACTAATTCCGTTGTGCACTTAATTATTTTAAGCTTGTAAGAAAGCTTTAAAACTGCTCAAGAGAGGATTACTAGTTTGAGGGGAAGCTTTGAAAGCTTCTAAATGAAGAATATGTGGCATGAATTAGGGGGAAGCTGATTCAGAAGCTTCTCCTTAACAAGAAGTATATGGGTTACCTAGTTTATGCCTATTATAATATTTCTCCTACAAGGTACTACAAAGATGATTCATAGTGGAATGAAGACTTGAAGTTAAAGACCACAGAAGACATCATCAGCATTGAAAGCTTCGTGGAAGTTCTTATTCTTAATCAATGTGTACCTGTTAGGAAAATATTGTAAGTAATTCTGCATATCGTCCCATGGGGGAAGATTGTTAGAAATTCATTTTATGTGACGACATTACGAATTACCATAGTTTATCATAGTCACATACGCAGGGACTAGAATAGGCATTATTGTATAGATGTGAGGTGTATGGACTATATATACCCCTCTATGGCTTCCATGGAGGGGTTGAGACTCTTGTATTATTTTCCTTTTCCATCTAATTTTACACATTTGTTTCTCTCTCTACTCTATCTCACTAAACATGGCTATCTTGTGGTTTGAGTCTCCCCGACCACCGGATCTATGATTCTTTAGTTTCTTCAAGCCAACTCCAAGTACAAGCAAGATGCAGATCAAAAGCGGCGACAGGTGGATTTTGAAGCGGGTGACTTTGTGTGGGCTATTTTAACTAAGGACCATTTCTTAGTTGTGTATATAATAAGTTATCAGCTAAAAAGATTGGCCCGCTGGAAATTGTCGAAAAAATTAAGTTCAATGCTTAGCGTTTGAAGTTACCAAGCCATATTCGATGTTCTGATGTCTTTAATGTGAAACACTTGTTGCCTTATCACGGTGATTCATCTAATGATGATCTTGTTGTGAATTCGAGGGCGAATTTTGTCTACCCAGTGTGAATGATGCAGGCCCAAGTGTTGAAGAACGGGCCCGTTTGTTTCTAGAGGCCCAAAATCGTGTGAAGAAAAGACCTTTATTCAAAGAGGCATAACTTGTGCTCAGAGACTTCGTTTCAGGCCCATGACTAGCCGATTCGAAGCTTGGAACGAGGAGAACGCTATATTTTTGGAATTGTTTGCTTTTTTATGTTTTTTTGAGCCCTGAAACACTATATTCGTAGTTGTGTGACGGAAATTTAGAGCCCAGAAACACTATATTTTAGGAGTTATTTGCATTTTTGTGTTTTTTCGGGTTTTTTTTTATTTTTGTTTTTAGCATAGCTTTCGGCCCGTTTGTCTTTTTTGAGGCCCATTTCAGTTTCGTATGCTTATTTAATAACTTTACTATGATCATGGCTATTCAGTTCTAAAATATATGAAAAGTCTATTTTTGACAGTTTTTGCTAAGAATTTTGCCTAACTATCGGTATTCCTTTCGAATCAATGATAGAAGATTGTTTCTAGTATTCGTCGGAATCAATAGATTTAATTCGTATGTTCCTTACTTAGTCTACATATTTTTTAGAATCAATGATACAAAATTGTGTTCATATTTGCATGCGACAACTATTTTTTTAATAATAATTTAGAATAGTTTTATTTAACAAAAAAAGTATTAAATAGATTGATTACGTACTTAATACCATTTTTAGTATAAACGACTATAAAAGATCCATAAACATATGTAAATCATAGTCGTGTCGATCAAAGCATGACCGTTTCCAAATGAAGCATGAAATAAAGGTGGCAATTGCATAACTTATTTACATCTTAATGTAAATAAACCGGTTATTTAAACCAGTATATTAAAGAACTATTACTCCATATGTTGAGGTGTATGCTAAGTTATAACGATGGTCATAATTAGAATTAGCGAGTATATGGTGAGCTAGGTTAATTACTAGCTGTAATCAAGAGAAGTGGCAAGACGAACATGTGTTAAAAAATGCTTTTGGAAGCTATTTGATTCATATGATAGGATAGTTTAATCATGCATGTGAATCGAATGAATGAATATGAGATGAAATATAAAAAGAAAGTGACAAAGCACATTTTTGTAGTATTGTGGTTAACTTACGCGCGTGGTTGTTAAGGTGTCTTTGTTTGATCAACAGTAGTGGAATAGATCATAGGCTGACTTTGTTTTTTGTTTGCTGTGGTAGAAGCATGAAGGCTCAAACTAGGTTTAGTTACTTGACTTTTTACCGAAGTCAATAAAAGTAATGAATTAATCCCTTCTTAAATTGTAAAGCCAAATATTGACTCAATTACTTTTATGTTGCAAGGTAATTACAAGTTTTAAAGACCTCACATTAAAACTACTTAGTTTTTTTCTTAAAAATGATACAGTTGTAGATTAAGATTAAAAGCTTCTTAATAAACAAAAGACATGGAGTATAATGAGAAACCAAACAAAAATGAAATATAGAATTCATGCATGCCTCAAAATTCCATGCACAATTTCTTGGATATAGTTTTTATAATACAAACAGTAACATCAGGTGTAACAACCACCAAAGTATATATGTTGGTGTTACGTGTTAATTTAGTCAATGAACCTGAAGGTCTAAAAACTAACACAACTAAACATAAATGGGTAAAGGGACGTGGTTTTCATTTTTCAGATTATTTGAAGAAAGTAAACTTTTTTTGACTCAAATTTAAACGGTTTTACCGAGTTAATTATCACTACAACATTTGCCATATTCCCCAGCGACAAATCCGGGGTATCCCGGGCGACTTGTCGCTGGGGATACGTTTCCCGGGCGACATGTCGCCCGGGATAAGTGGAACGGAAAAGCTCGAATGGGATTCCTTTCCGGGCGACAATCCCGGGCGACATCGCCGGGCCCACATAGTTTCAGTCAAACAATTAAGTGCCACGGTGAAAGTTATTCCCGGGCGACATGTCGCCCGGGATACGAAAATTAATTAATTAATTAGTCATAATCCCGGGCGACATGTCGCCTGGGAAAATGTTAAAATAATTTTATTAAATAAATTATTAATAGGAATCTCGGGCGACATGTCGCACAGGAATAGTTTTAAAATAAGTTTATTAAATAAATTATTAATGTCGAGAAAAGTTTTAAATATATTTTTTTTATAATTTCCCGGGCGACATGTCGCCCGGGAATAGTTTTAAATATATATTTTTTAATATTTCCCGGGCGACATGTCGCCCGGGATAATTTTTAACAAATATTTATTTAAGGTTATCCCGGGCGACATGTCGCCCGGGAAAAGTCTGCAAATTTTTTTTTGTGCAGCCTGCACAACAGGCAATTTTCAGATTTTTTCCGGAATTTTTCCCGAAAAAATCTACCAAAACTCAAACCTGTATAAACCAATATAGAATCTACCCAAATACATTACAACTTGTACCAAAACACAATACGATCAACGCATTTGATATAATAAAACTAAATACGTTTAAAATCCGAATAAACACAATATAATCTACAAAACGGGTGACGAAGTCACAAGACTTCCATTATCCGCAAGATACAAGTCAATATTCACTTAGATAACATGTTCTAAACGTACGGGGAAACAAATATTCACATAAGGGTCGCCAATATATACTTCAAGACACAAAATAGCATATACTTACCCAAAATCCCCTAACTATCGTCCTCATCCTCGCCGCCGTCCTCATCATCTCCTGGCTCATCATCCCCGCACCCGCCACTCCCGCTGCCACCACCGTACTCAGGTTGTGACTCAAATTGATTAAGCATCTGAGAAAACTTGTCGTCACTCCTAAATAACCTCATGAACATGTTCACTTGTTTCGTGAGCTGCTTCTCCCTCTTTTTGAGCCTAGCGATATCGGTGGAGTGCGTGCTTTGAGATGGGGGAGGAATGACCGTGCCCTGTCCTGGCAAAACCCGTCCAACACCGGGAATGTGCCCCCGCTGCTTGCCCCCGCGAACAATGGCCATGATCTCATCCTCAGTGTAGGGCACACCCGTGGGGGTGTTGGAGCCTAGACCCTGTAGCCTCAGCATCTCATCCTATGTAGTCACAAAAACACAAGATAGTTAATATATTAGTCGGGTCACTACATTATTTCTCGACAAATCATTAAAGTGCGTGTTTTGGAACAAAACTTACATAAAGAGCTTTGTCCTCGGGGTTCAAGAATACGCCACCAACAGTATGTGTCAAGAAGAAGGTGTGGATCAGCGACGGGTACTCTCTAGTAGCTGAGGTCTCCATCTGCACATACACACGTATATAAGATGAAACAAATTAAAAACGACAAATCACAACACACCAAAGCGTTAATTATATATATATATATATATATATATATATATGTAAAATAATTATAATATTTATTACATGCATATCTCGGAGGGCGGCAATAGACCGGGATCCCTGTCGGCATACGACCTTGCTCTTTGCCCGGTTTTGTTTATTTTGGGCAGCCCGGGCAAGGTTCTTGGGATCATTCCAAAATGCAAGCTGCGCATCCCAATTTACCTCAGAAATGTGCGAGGGACGTCCGCGTCTGAGGCGCTCCAGGTCATAAGTCCCGTCCTCTTCAGGAACCCAATATCTTTCTTTGAGAGCAGCCTTCTTGCCATTGTAGATCTTTTGCAGGTGCTGCTGGATGCCCGCATAGATTTGTGGCCAGCGGTCGGATTCCATGTGGGGACGCAAGTCAAACTGGGTCTGCAATCATATACAACAAAGACAGAGTTAGAGATATAATTTATATATTTATCTAAATTTGTTTATTTATTTATATGATATAAATAAATAAACAAATTTAGATAAATATACACAATTAAATAAATGAACACGATAATGAAATAAACATAAAAGGATAATGAAATAACTAACCTCAATCTTTGCCAATCTTTGCCAGGACCCTCGCCTTCCGCTTCGGCGGCACTTGGCGCCAAGAAGGGTGGTGCAAAGGCAACTCCCTAACGAGCTCCCCAAGGTAGTTAGCCCAATGAGCCGCATGGTCATCGAGAGGCATCAGGGTCTCTCTGTCGTTCCACTCAAACCGAATCGGGACGGGGCCATTTTTATCCTTGATGGCCTTTAACCTGAGGTTTCGGGTCTCTTGGCGGGTATGCATCCTCCCCGCTCTCCTGCCACCCAAATTGGGTTTTCGGGTGCCCTTACCTGCGAAATCAAGTGTGTGATAAAGTCATAAAAATTCAAGGCAAGCAAATTCAATGTATCAAGTTTATGCTTGTATTACATTAATCCAAAAATTCTTACCTCGGTTACCTAAGCAACCCCCGCAACCGGTGGGTGCCTGGTGTGGAGGGGGACGATCATCACCGCCGTGGCCCCGTGCAACATCTGTTGACATCTGTATAAGTACAATTAGGATAACATATAGAAATTCATGAACAAAATAATATAAGCATGCACGCATCCAAATACATACATATCCACATAAATATACACATTTACTGTTCTCTATGCTTATACTTCTTTCTGGTATCCAAATAAATATACACAAATTTTAGACCACCACAAAAGTTGAGATGTTGGAACCAATCTGGGCCTTAGATCAAAATATCGAGGGACTAGATTAATTCTAGTCACATGCGAGTTGAAAATTATGTAATATCACCTGCAAATGAAATTTCAAAAATTACATTCACTTGTGAGTTAGTTGGTCTCAGGTCTTTAGTGGTCTCAAAATCTCAAATGAACCTCCAGACTCAATAATGATATAATGTTTTGAATATAATCATTTAGGAGGTTGTATTGTAGTCCAAATAATCCTGTACCATGATGTATCTGGAATAGTAGTAATTAGTGAAAAAAAATACTTCTGCAGACCACGGAAGTTACTCCATCTCCCACGGTCCAAAGGTGGAAATCTTTGGAATATTCTGAACCATTTATGAACATCACAGCAAACAGGGTCGTCCCGTGGATTTTAGGGGCCCTGTGCCACGATAACAAATTGCCCTTCAGCTGATATTTTCTTAACATTCGATGTAGTATGCCTTAACTAGGCATGCTTATAAAGATGACAGATTCGATTTATATATCTAGAAAAGACCTCCATGAAATTCCAAAACACATAATAAGTAGAATAACACTGTCGAACTCGTAGAAATTTGTAGCACCAATATTACTGGATGACTTTTGAAACTTCTTTTATACAAAATTAAACCATTTATCATTTCAAAATATTGAGTATAACATTGGAATTGTCACTTTTATAAAGTTATTGTACTTTTTGAAAAAGAAAACTAAAAGTTAGGGGTTTAAATGCATAATTTAAAATGTCAGAGGTTCAAAATTGCATATGACCAAACATGACGTCTTCTTCCTTTGTTTCACGCTTGTAACCTATTTTACCATTTCTAGATTAACTCAAAACTAACCATTGGTAACTAGTTAGCGGTAGAAAATCAAACCATTTTCCATTTTAGATCACATAATGATAACCTTTACGCTATAAGCAAATTAATTAGCCATAATACTTAAAATTTTGGGGCCCTGTGCGGTGGAGCACCTTGCACATGCTCAAATCCGGCCCTGACAGCAAATATGATTAAAACATTTATGGCTCCCTCATTAAAAGTTATTTGCTAATTGCTATTTATAGCTTTAAACCCTATGCTGCAGAAATATTAAGTATCATTTCTCATATTCATGGAACAGGTTGAGTTGTCTCATCAAAATGCTGAACTTCGATTGCTTGAGGTTTTTTACCACAAGATTTACCTGGTATTTGGATATTTGCATATTATTATCCATATGCTTCATTTTTTATTTGAGAAGATATGCTACCATTACACGTATAATAAATGTTTGTGTTTTTTCTATCATAATATATATATGTTTTGTTAGTTGACTGGGCATGAAATTATAGCATATATTTAACAATTATAACTCTGTTGTTGAATATACTTCTCTGGATATATACATTTCAGAATTTTCCCCTGAATGAAAAAAGCGAGAACATTAATTATTACGGGACGTTACGTGCTGAGGAGGTATGCTCTAAATGCTTATATATACTCCGTATCATTAAGATGGCTATTTAATCTTTAAGGGTTATAAAATCAGCATCTCTACATATTCCAGAAGAGGAAAAGAATTTGGGTCATCATGACCATCTAATTCATGTTTATCATTTTACAAAAGACGCTTCTTAAAACCAGTTGGTATGTCTTTATTGACCCATTAGGTAAGCCACTTTTACTAAGAACTTAATATTAACATCGAGTATATTACTTTGCACTAACTAACAGCAAGTCCAAAACTTTAGGAAACCATTTATCTTTGTCATTCGAGACTATGAAACACTAGCTGAACTTAAAGTACGCATACAGATAAAACTACACGTTCCAAATGAGGAATTTTGCAAGGTAATTTCATCTTCCAACTATATCTAATTATGATCATTATTTTGTTCTAAACTCTAGTTTTCTTTAACCTCTTACTAATGTTTCAGTGGAAGTTCTCATTTGTCGCTTTTGGTCGTCCTACATACCTTCAGGATTCCGATGTTGTCGCAACCTGTTAGTACACAATTTGTATCGGGTTTAGCAAGGTATTGAAGTCCTTAGCCGGGCCGGGCCTCCAAGTGACTTGAGCACCCGATCTTGTATTAGAGCAAGAGAAGTGAGATGATTTTCTGCACAATTAAAAGTAAACCGTTAGCCTTACCGCAGGGCGGACCCCGCGATTAAGCTCCGGTGTGAGAGTAAGTACACATGCTTGTCAGAGAATGTCAGTAGGGATGGCAAAAGCACCCGAAACCGACGGGGAAACCCGAAACTCAAACCGGTTCGGTCGGGTTCGGGGGCGGGTTGGCGGGTTCGGGTATTGATAAATTTTTTTAGTCGGGTACGGGTTCGGTGACGGGTTCTGATAATACCCGCCCCGATTACCCGTACCCGTACCCATATCTGTTTACCCGAATTCGTACCCGCTTTATTGTTATTATAATTAATTAAAGTATATATATCATTACATATAATTTCTTCCATTGTATTTTTTATATAACTATTTTTATTATTTAACACATTTGAATGTTGTACATGAATTATTCGAAAGGTAAATCGTCTGATACGGTATTTGTTTTCTTTAACTTTTAAAAAATTTGAATATATGAGGGTGTTTTGCTTTATTTTTTCGATGGATTTTAGTGCGACTTAATCTTGATGCCCGCCATTTTTCTATAAAATATTTAATTGGGAATAACCGATACCCGCGGGGAAACCCAAAAAACCGATGGATAATATTAACCGGGTACCCAACGGGTAATGGGTCGGGTACGGATGTGGATATTATAAACGGGTGCGGGTACTGATACACTAAAACCCGCCCCGAACCCGACCCGTTGCCATCCCTAAATGTCAGAGTATGTGTGTGAGTTAATGATTAGACAGAATGTACCTTTTTGGGGTGTGAAATGACTCCTATTTATAGGAAAGCCTAATACTAGGGTTTCCTAGTATTTCGCTTGTGACTGTTAGTAGCCGGAGTGGGTCCTTTATCAGGCAAGGGCCCACGTGTAATCGTGTTTGCGGACGCGAGTATTCTTCCGCGGTCATTGTTTGTCCGCGGAGGCGCACGGGTGCGGTTGAGAAGATACTCCCGTGCGTCTTTGAAATATCCGGAGCATGACCCTTGTCAGGCTTAGCAGTCCAGCTATTTGTTGTATAGGGCTTGGGCCCATATACGTATATTATGAACTAAGCCCAGTAAGCTTGGTGCTCATACTATATGTAATCAAGTCCCCCCAGTCTAGTTTGCTTACTGTACGCGATACAATTATAGCGTGCTGTGAGCGTTACTAGACTTAAAGTTCCGTGATCAAATACATGGACTCATCTGAGGTTGTCTTGTGTTATCTATTACTGGTGGTGGCGGAGGAAGATCCGGTTCACCGTGGTGAATCCATGTTTTATAACTTGGGTCAAACCCATACTTCGAAATGTGGTCTGAAAGGTGTTTGATGGATACCCACAATACTAGACGACAAGACTTGCATGGACATCTTATATTCCCGGCACTATCCACTAACGGCTTGCAATCATCGACGAATTTCTTAAGACCGGTATAAAATGCTTTTTCATGTTTCCCTAAACTTGTCCAACTCTTATCAATTACCATAACTGCGTTTTAACGATACAATTAGTTATTATATGCAACTTAATTAAACACATTCAAACGAGGAATACGAGATGTTTTGTTCACCTAGTGCAACTATGGAAGGCAATCCTAACCCACTCTTTGAATGATTCGTCTCATATATGAATGCGTATAACCGATTTACTATTTGAGAAAATTTCGGCAGCATTTCCCCTCAACTCCCCAAATATGTGTTTAAAGACATATTCGTAGGAGTAAAGGAGAAACACTGTCGAAATCATCTCAAATAGTAAACCAATTATACGCATTCATATCCTAAATGAGACCAAATATTCAAAAAGCAGTCCCAAACAAGGGACTTTCCGAAATTAATTTCTAATAAATTAATTTCGGACGGGTTTTCTATAGGATGATTAAAATCAGACGGGGATTTTCCAAAATTAATCACTAAAATCCTAAAACATTCCTAAAGGGTTCAATAAAATAAATACCTAAACGCATATTCATTTATATCAAATAAAAAAAATACATTTATATAAAATAAGCTGTCAAGGAGTGTTTGGATTTGCATTTTACAGTGTCAAAGAGTGTTTGGATTTGCATTTTACCGTGCAAGGAGTGTTTGGATTTCATTTACACAAACTAATAACTATAAACATTCCCCGACGACATGTCGCCGGGGATACCAAAAGGATAAAAAAAAGTTACAATATACCTTCTGCTTTCGACTCAGCTCGTTCTGGCCCCTCGGCTCGTTCTCGGCTCTCGGACTCGGAGATGCTACTGTGTCACTGTCACTGTCTAAAAAAAATTAACACAATTTATAATTAACAACTTATTCTAGCATCTTATTAAACTTCCATAACCAATCTTTATTATACTTAAACAAAATTAAAAAAAACATACGCGTGTTCTATAACAAATAAATTCAAACACCGCCAACAATTAGAGGTTAGAAAAGAAGTAGAAGAATCATAATTTAGAGGGTTTAGAAAAGAATTATGGTTTAGAGGAGGAGGAGGTGGTGGCGATAATGTGCTCGTGTGCTCGTGTGAGTAGCGGTGGTGAGTGGTGGTGGGTTATGTGGTGAGTGGTGGTGGTGGGTTCGGTGGTGGTGGTGCCGGAGGTGGTGATGGGTGAGAGATGGTGGTGCTGCTGTTAAAATCGTCAAGGGAGAGTTTTTTTCTTAGTTTTTCGTTTTGTGATGCTTCTGTATAACACAGATCTGTTTTTGGTACCAAGTTTATCCCGGGCGACATTCCCGGGCGACATGTCGCCCGGGAAAACTACAACTTTGTCGTTTAGCGCAAAATGGCGCCATAACAAAAAATTTGGAGGGCCTTTTTAGCAAATATAAAAACGTTTCCCGGGCGACATGTCGCCCGGGAAAATGTTTATCAAAATTATAATTTTTGCTAAACATTTTCCCGGGCGACATGTCGCCCGGGAAAACGTTTATTAAAAATTATAATTTTTACCAAAAGTTTTCCGGGAAAAGGTTTATTAAAAAATTATAAAGTTTTATAAATCTATCAAAACTATAATTTTGAATAAAGTTTTATTTAAAATTATTTTTTATAAAATATATAATTATTATTTACAATTATTTTTTATAAAATATATAATCGGTTCGTTTCGGCCGGGTCGGTCCGGTTTCTCGGTTCGTTCCGGTCGGTTCGTATATAATTATTATTTAAAATTATTTTTTATAAAATATATAATTATTATTTACAATTATTTTTTATAAAATATATAATCGGTTCGTTTCGGCCGGGTCGGTCCGGTTTCTCGGTTCGTTTCGGCCGGGTCGGTCCGGTTTCTCGGTTCGTTCCGGTCGGTTCGTATATAATTATTATTTAAAATTATTTTTTATAAAATATATAATTATTATTTACAATTATTTTTTATAAAATATATAATCGGTTCGTTTTCGGTCAGAGTCGGTTCGGTTTTCTCGGTCTCAATCCGGAGAGTCGGTTCGTATATAATTATTATTTAAAATTATTTTTTATAAAATATATAATTATTATTTACAATTATTTTTTATAAAATATATAATCGGTTCGTTTCGGCCGGGTCGGTCCGGTTTCTCGGTTCGTATATAATTATTATTTAAAATTATTTTTTATAAAATATATAATTATTATTTACAATTATTTTTTATAAAATATATAATCGGTTCGTTTCGGCCGGGTCGGTCCGGTTTCTCGGTTCGTTCCGGTCGGTTCGTATATAATTATTATTTAAAATTATTTTTTATAAAATATATAATTATTATTTACAATTATTTTTTATAAAATATATAATCGGTTCGTTTCGGCCGAGTCGGTCCGGTTTCTCGGTTCGTTGTCGTTGTACATTAGACGTTCAACGGATGACTCGGTGTGTTGTCGTTGTACATTAGACGTTCAACGTATGAGTCAATGTGTTATCGTTGTGCATTAGACGTTCAACGTATGAGTCAATGTGTTATCGTTGTACATTAGACGTTCAACGGATGAGTCAATGTGTTATCGTTGTACATTAGACGTTCAACGTATGAGTCAATGTGTTATCGTTGTACATTAGACGTTCAACGGATGAGTCGATATGTTATTGTTGTACATTAGACGTTCAACGGATGACTGGATAT
This sequence comes from Tanacetum coccineum, assembly GCA_026074375.1. Classification (NCBI taxonomy): domain Eukaryota; kingdom Viridiplantae; phylum Streptophyta; class Magnoliopsida; order Asterales; family Asteraceae; genus Tanacetum; species Tanacetum coccineum. The sequence continues at coordinate 58,213 of BQNB010016451.1, forward strand.
GATGTCGTTGTACATTAGACGTTCAACGGATGACTCGGTGTGTTGTCGTTGTACATTAGACGTTCAACGTATGAGTCAATGTGTTATCGTTGTGCATTAGACGTTCAACGTATGAGTCAATGTGTTATCGTTGTACATTAGACGTTCAACGGATGAGTCAATATGTTATCGTTGTACATTAGACGTTAAACGGATGACTCGATGTGTTGTCGTTGTACATTAGACGTTCAACGTATGAGTCAATGTGTTATCGTTGTACATTAGACGTTCAACGGATGAGTCAATGTGTTATCGTTGTACATTAGACGTTCAACGTATGAGTCAATGTGTTATCGTTGTGCATTAGACGTTCAACGTATGAGTCAATGTGTTATCGTTGTACATTAGACGTTCAACGTATGAGTCAATGTGTTATCGTTGTACATTAGACGTTCAACGGATGAGTCAATGTGTTATCGTTGTACATTAGACGTTCAATGCGTCATGAGTCAATGTGTTATGTTGATACATTTAGACTGTTACAAAGGATGAGTCAATGTTTATCGTTGTACAATTAGACGATTAAACGGATGACTGGATATGTGTCGTTTGTACATGTAGACTGTTCATCGGATGAATGACTCGGTGTGTTGACGTTGTACATTAGACGTTCAAAGTATGAGTCAATGTGTTCTCGTTGTGCATTAGACGTTTCTACGTATAAGCAAGGTGGTATAGTTGTACATTAGACGTTCAACGGATGAGTCGATATGTTATCGTTGTACATTAGACGTTCAACGGATGAGTCGATATGTTATCGTTGTACATTAGAAGTTCAATGGATGAGTCGATATGTTATCGTTGTACATTAGACGTTTTTTAACGGATGACTCGATGTGTTGTCATTGTACATAGAGTTTCAACGGTATAAGTCAATGTGTTATCGTTGTCCATTAGACGTTAAGACGGATGAGTCAATGTGTTATCGTTGTACTTAGACGTTTCAACGTATGAGTCAATGGTGTTATCGTTGTACATTAGACGTTCAACGTATGAGTCAATGTGTTATCGTTATACATTAGACATTCAACGGATAAGTCAATGTGTTATCGTTTTGTACATTAGACGGTGTCATACGTGATGTGTCTATGTGTTATCGTTGTACATTAGACGTTCAACGGATGAGTCGATATGTTATTGTTGTACATTAGACGTTCAACGGATGACTGGATATGATGTCGTTGTACATTAGACGTTCAACGGATGACTCGGTGTGTTGTCGTTGTACATTAGACGTTCAACGTATGAGTCAATGTGTTATCGTTGTGCATTAGACGTTCAACGGACGAGTCGATATGGTATGGTTATACTCCCGCCAAATTCTCCCTCCAAAAAACTTTTTTTTTACCATAAAAGCAGATATTATCCTCACAATCACCCACAGATCACACACATTCTTACCATCACAACCACAAACATATCACACTGCTATTATGGTGAAGATGGTGCTTATGAACTTTTGCGTGTCCTTGTGTGATATCCGGAGATGTAGTTCTGCAGAGAGGTCGTTTAACCTAAAACCCGTGGTAAACTATACTATGCATGTCCACGATCAAAGGTGAACAATCACATGCTTTTTTTGTGTAATATATAAATAATGTGGTTAGTTGTAAAAACTTATTAGCTATACTCTTTAACAGCCTCTCGAAGACACTTTCGGATGTAATTTTTTTTTATGGAAAGAGGAACGAGTCCGTCTCCTTGGTGGTTCTCCTGGAGCTTCAACGACTCCAATTCATTCTCCAGGATCTTCATCGACTCCAATTTATTCTCCAGGAGCTTCAACGACTCCAATTTATTCTCCAGGATCATCATCGACTCTAATTTATTCTCCAGGAGCTTTAAGAAATGCAGAGTGCTCAAACTGCAAGCACTTGCTTGATAAGATAACGGTACTCGAGGCAATGTTAGAAATGTATAAGAATCCGAAACAACACACACTTAATTCAGCTGCACTACTTCACGAAGTTTACAATGACATGGGAAAACTTGATTTGGAGTAGTTTGTCATTTGGAATGTAATTCGTATGCTTTAAGTGTCTGTTTGTAAGTCTCGTATGATTATCAGTCTAATATGTTTAAGTGTATGATTATCGGTCTTAGACCTCGCTTGTGTTACTACAAGTGGTATGTATAATATTTAACTAAATAAATGTTTGTTTTTGTGTTACTTGACGAATGTGCATCTTGAAAAAGTATACGGTATATCATGTTGAATTATAGAAGGGTAGTGCATATCCTGACCGAACCAAGAAAACGAGTGCTTTATTAGATTAGTTATTATTTATCAAATTATTTAATAATTATTTTATAAAATAATAATATATAAATATAAAATATATTTCTATAAAAATACTGATTTAAAAACGTATATTATTTATTAAAAGGTATCCCGGGGAAATGTCGCACAGGAAGATTTTATTAAAAAATATACAAGGTTTTTTTTATATATTAAAAACTGTGTAATTTTTTTTTTTTATTATTAAAAGGTATCCCGGGCGGGACATGTCGCCCGGGAAAGGTTTTATTAAAAAAATTATATAGTTTTATATATATTAAAAACTGTGTAATTTATTATTAAAAAGATTCCCGGGCGACATGTCGCCCGGGAAAGTTTAAAACACGTTAATTAACATAATCACATCTTAAACATTCACGTGAAATTATTTTTTTGTAATAAAAACTTTCCCAGGCGACATGTCAGCTCCGGGAAGATGAGCCGGGGGAGATAAATTGCGCCAAGATTTTAGTGATGTTTTGGTCAAAATTTTATACCAAACTTATCCCGAGCGACATGTCGGCCCGGCGTGAAAACTTCTTTCGAACTTTGACTAAAAATGTCGATCAGAATTTGGTTGCCACGTCGGTCTGACTTTTGTCGTTTAGTGGGTTTCCCGGGCAACAAATGTCGCCACGGGAAAACTTCGTCAACCATGTTCTACTTATTCTTGTAGTGTATATCAACTCATATAATTGGTCGGAGTGATAAGTAAAAATATATTTAGTCATATTATCTAATATCCCCCCTCAAGCGAATAGGTGGGGGACCACGGCGAAACAGACACGAAAATACTCAAATTGATGGGCGCGGAATGACTCTTCGTAAAAAAATGTCTGCCACTTGAAGCATGGTTGGTATGACTTGGTATAAGGGGGCTTACCTGATGAACTAACGATTCTCGAACGAGAGTGATAATCCAGATCGATGTGTTTGGCTCCTTGAATGAGTAACGTTTACAGCTCCCCTCCACCCCACACCACCCCACGTTTGTAGAAACTAGATTTTGAGACATAAAAACAAAGCACTTTTATTGTCACACAAAAGGTCGGTCGATCCGGTGTGGTTAAGAGCATGACTGAAGTTCTCGAAGCAAAATGTTGGAATCCATATGATCTCTGCAGCAGGTGTTTGCCATGTGCTCGGATATTCTGATTCGCAACTAGATGAGAAACAGTTGGGGGTTTCTTGGCACACTCACAAAGTTACTAAGTTTGCTCCGAGTAAATAAAAATAAAAAACATAAAAAAAAAATACAAAACAAAAAAAATTAAAAACTAAATTATAAAAAATGAATAAAATAAAAAAAAAAAAAAAAAACTACAAATAAAAAAAAAATTTTAAATTGGAATTCCATAAGTGGACAGGAAAAAGCCCATCGTTAGTGTAACTCTATTCAAGGCCAAGGAAATAGCTAAGGTCACCAAGGTTCTTGTATGGCCAAAACTCTGATTAAGACGAGTGGTAAATGAGGTGAGCAAGGATTCATTGTTGCCAGTGAGGATTAAGTCATCAACATACACGAGCAAATACATGATGTAAAAGTCTTTAGTGAAAACAAATAAGGAAGTGTCGGCTCGACTACAAACAAAACCATGATCAAGTAAAAAACATTAGAACTGTAGTCGATTATGAAACCAATCTTCGTGGGAGCTTGCTTTTAAACCGTAAAGATGCTTTGGAGAATTTGCATACATGATTGGAAATTGCGGAATCAATGAACTGGTGGTTGCTCCATGTAAACAGTCATCATTAAGGTGTCCATGTAAAAACGCATTTTTGACATTAAATGATGTAGACGCCAACAAAATGATGGAGTAAAGCCAAATGGGAGAGGTAGAACAATTCTCATCAAGTAGAAGCTTTAACAAATGACCTGAACGTGTGGAATAATCGAGACCCGGAAATTTGAGTAAATCCCTGAGCCACCACAACGTTGCTTTATACTCATTTCAACCGAGCTTCAGCATGATAATTGATTCGATAAACCCATTTGGATCCAACATTATTAGAAGCAGTATGGGACGTGGTAAAGGGGCCAAGTACTTTTGTTTTAAAGCTCATTTCATCAAGCATAGAGCAGCCATCCATTGAGGATTTTAGCGGCGGATTTGTATCCCTTTGGTGATCAGGTGAAAATAGAGAGCAGCATGTTACGCTTATGAGTAATGTAAGAGATACAAAATCCGGAGAGTGCTTTGTCTTGAAAATTCCTGATTCTAGAAACGAGTCTTCATCTGCTGAATCGGACACGAAAGGCTCGGTTAGGGCAGTGGCGGAGGTGCCGGTGTAGGTGCACAATGAGAAGAGACATCATCACTGCCTCGGTTGGTGGGTTGTCGTCTTCTTCAGATGAATATGGTGATGAAGGCGTTGAGTCAGGCTCAGGGATTGTGTTCAGCTAGAGTTGTTGGAACGGTGCACAGCCCATCGGACTCGAAGATGAGGGCATTGTACGGTAGGCCGAGATTCAGGAACTAGGGCATCTGATATGGGTGGCCCATATATAGAAATGTTGCAACAATCTGAAATGTTGAAAGAGCAATTTAGGAATAGCGGTGCTAGCAAAAGAAAAAGTTACCTCATCAAACGTGCATGCCGTAGTAATGTAATTATATACGAGACAGAGATCTGGACTTCAAGGCATTGTAACCCTTTAATTGAGGTTGTAACCAATATGAAAACACAAGGTTGTTTATACTTCGATGCGGAGCCTAAATTTATGAGCTGAATAATCACGGAAAATATGGGTGACAAGAAATCCTAAAGCACATATAAATTTGTGTAGTTTGGCCAGCATTGAATATATTAATTCAAAAGGAGAGTGCATTACCAGAAGTTTAGTTAGTACACCGATTGATGATGTAAGTGGCTTGAACTAAATGCATCTACCTAATACGATGCAGTTAAGGAAACATGAGCTTGGAATAGCATAGCAACCCAAAGTTTCAACAGAGTTGCCGATGTTAATTACGTCAAGCACGCCGTTTGGTTGAGTGTGTGTAATGTGTCTTAGGAAATGATAATCGGTGATTGTGCCATTGTCTCTCAAAAATATTTTCGAACCGTGTGATTCACCAAATATCTGTGCCTTCTCACTTTGAAATCTTTTATTTTCCTAGATAATTGAGTCTGTCAAGTTTGATAAATTGAGAATAAAACCGTGTTATATAGAAGCCAGACTGGTTTTTAAAGGATAAAAACCATGTGAAACGAGGTATAATCGCTCAAACAAATATAACATAGTACAAGTACCATTTGAATGAAAGGTGCAGGACCCCTGTAAATCATAATCGAATTAATTCTTAATGGATATGAAGATCGTTTAGTATTAAGTTCAAGGGTAAACGTGGCTTTTGGAGAGTTGACAAGGGTTTGCAAATATCTTCGGTTTAGGTAGTATAGAGAGTAAAATCTAAAACACCCAATTTATTTAAAGTTGGACATAAAATCAAAAGAAACATGTCCTATACGATTATAGCCATAATTCAAAGAAGGTTTTCTTGAGACACCAACAGTTGCCGCCAGGGAGGGGAGGCGACCATTGGAGCTATCTCGACGAAGCACATAAAGCCATCTTCACATAGTAACTGGTGCTATCACTGTTTGTTTCCCTGTTCCTGAATATTTAAAAAAAATGTTAGGAAAAGAACATCAACCGGATGATGATCCAAGGTAAGTTGCTTATCGACAAGAGATTTTGGTTGGTTAATTTTAGGAATGACCAAAACATCACGAAGCAATTATTTTATTTGAAAACTTAGATTGACTAATATGAGAAACAGGTAATGACATCACCATTAACGAAAAAAACGCTACCATATTACCCGTATGAGGAGTGAATGCAAGACATTATCCGGGAGGAGGCATGTGAGCCGTGGCACCTGAATCGACGTACCAATCTGGGTGCCCTTGAGTAACATGGCACTGAGAGGTGAAGGCTTGTGCTAAGTTTGCATCTGATGTAGCAGCATTCGAGGCATAAGTATGAAGGTGTGGACAAGAGAGGCATAGGACTACATTGTGCGACATAACTGGCAATGAGGGGGACGCCTGCCCCCACGTCCTCTACCCTCATTTGAGTTACTAGTGCGACCACCCCCTCGAGAGTAGTTTTGTTGGCATTGTTGACGTCCCTGTGAAGATCTAGAACCGCTTTGTTGAGAAAAGAAAGCAGCACGGAGGTCCTTTTCATGGCCGAACCTTTGAAGAGATTTGAGAACATCTCATGACATTTACGCTTGAGATTAACAAGTCACGAATAGTTGTAATGGGTTTGGTCGATGCGGAGTGGCAGTGGAGAAGGTTTCATAGAACGAGGCTCCTAAACCCACACAAACAAACCAATGAAGCCTTGTTCCATTTATCTACAGGTTGTACCCAAATAGCAGCAAGTTTTGTCACAAATACCTTTGAATTGACTTGTACATTAATCAGGAAACCGTGGACTGGTGCCTTTTGATTAGATTGCGACGGGATTCACGGAGAGAATGGATCCTTTAACACAAAAGAGTTGTGTAGGCAGTCTCTAAGCAGGTCCTGATTGCATGGAGCCATGTAAAGGCCCTAAGATCAGCCAGCAGCTTCCTCGGTTAGGGAGGAATTGAGAAGGATGACTGCTCGTTGATCAAAATCATTCCAAGTAGTGAAGGTTGGATTTGGAATGGATTGATCACCAGACGTGATGGTAGCCGACGAGGCAGTAATACCATCAATATGATTTGTAAGCTTCTGGTAGGAGAGGAGAGGAAGCATTTGATTTTTCCATAGAAGATAGTTGGTGGAAGACAACTTGTCAGGGATAATTATGGTGGAGGAGTTATCAGTGGAAGGTGTTGTTCTTGAGAGTGTCGACATTGAGGATACATGGGTGAGCATTTCACTGGGTACCAGGAAAAAAATTACAGTGGTTTTAGGGTTAGGAAAAAGAGACTGAGAGGGGAGAAAAGTTAGGCTGATACCATATAATGAATATTGAATTAACCACACATCTAATGGTGTGATGTATCTATATTTATAATGACAAGAATACAAGATAATCAACTCCTATAATTGTGGAGTGATAGAGTATATCAACTCCTATAATTGTGGAGTGATAAGTACAAATATATTTAGTCAATATTATCTAATAGAGTCTTCGAAGAAAATATTTGACTTCCAACTATGAAAAGTGTTTATCCATCAAAGATTGCAAATGAGAAGCATGTTTGAAGTCAAATCATTCATTTATTGGTGCTGCACCAATTGGAAACACTACAAGAAAAAGGTCGACGGGCGACTAGCTTTTCCCCGAGGACATATGTCGCCGGGGATACACCACTAAACGACAAAACGACATCCGACGTGGCACAACTTTTGGTAGAATTTTTGGTAAAGTTGGACTAAACTTATCGCCGGGGATAATTTCAGTAAAGTTTGACCCTAAAATCTACCAAAAAAATAGGCGGTAAAGTTTCCCGCTTGCCTTTCCCCGGCGACATGTCGCCGGGGATAGATAATGACACAGCTTATAGCTTTCGTCAGTAGTATCGGGGTGGAAAGTGAATGGCATGTATTATCCCCGGCGACATGTCGCCAGGGATCGTCTCTTGATTTCGTTCGAAATTATGACAAAGGTCTAGCTAACTATTATCGCTGAGTGGGGGGGTGACGGCGGCTTGTAGTATCCATCAAGTTTCTTAATGACTCATTTCTGCGCGACGTTGGACTACGTTTTCGTAGTTTGTGGACTTACCGTTGACTCCCCCCCAAAAAAAAGGCAACGAAACACTTGGCATAAAGGATCTGTTCCCGCTCAAGTATTCCCCGGCGAGGGATATGTTTTATGATTTTATTTATTTAGTATGAAATAACTATATATTTTATATTATATATTTATAAAATATAAAATATATAGTTATTATTAGTAACTGTATATTTTATAAATAAAATAATTTAATTGTAATTTATAAAAATAACATTTTCGTAATCTTGGTCCGGTTTTTTATTATGTTCTGTTCGGTTCGGTTTAAGAAGTTTAGATAATAAGTTTTTATGCGGACTTAAACTAACAAAAAAGTGAACACGACACTGTATATTTTTTCAAGTAATAGAAAAACAAAACTTTATTTAGCTAAATAATATCATTATAACATAACTCGTGTAAAAACACAAGCGAAACTTACAAAACATACAAAGACTTTACAAACAGGGACACTTTTCATATCTAAAATATTAGACCGATAGACATCTTAAACTTAGTTTATTTCGAACATTAAATGATTACGGAATTACATTTTCAATTGACAAACCTACTCCAAACCATGTTTTTTCTATGCCATTGTAACTTCGTGAAGTCAGTGCTGATGAATTAAACTGTGTGTCGGGTTATTACGGTTGTTATTATACATTTTTTCACATGTTGACCTTGAGTACCGTTATCTTTTCCAAGGCAAGTGCTTGGCTGGTTTGGAGCCACTCTGCATTCTTGATGATCCGAAGAAATAGTTTGGAAGGTGTGAAGGTACTCGAAGACATAGCTTTGAGGTTGGTTGAAGGCTCCTGGGAGAATAAATTTGAGTGTTTGAAGGTCTTGAGAATAATTAGAGTCGATTTGAGGCTCGTGTGAGTACTGATCAGTAACGGGTACACTCGTTCCTCTTTTAACTAAATATTTCACATCTCCAAAGTCATTTTCCCGGAAGCTGTTAAAGAGTAAAGAAACATTTTTAACAAGTAACGAGTTTATTTGTATTATTACACAAATAAAAAAATGTGATTGTTCTTATTTGATAGTGGCAGCTAGATGGTTTCAACCCACGGGTTTTTTTGTTTTGATAAGTATTCTCGCAGAAACTACATTCTCCAGCTCCTAGAAACGAACACACATATGCTTCATTTGACTACCATTTTAATAAATAATAGTATGATCTGTTTGTGGTTGTGATGGTTAAGTTTGGAGTGTGATAATGTGGTGTTGATGAGGATAATTTCTAATGTTTATGGTAAAAAAAAAGAGGTTTTGGAGGGAGTATTTGGGGGACGTTGAACATCTAATGTTAACGATAAACATTCAAATCATCGTTGAACATCAAATGATACAACGAGAACATATCGAATCATGCGTTTGAATATCTAATGTACAACGTTAAATATTCGACTCATCCGTGTGCAACATCTAATGTACAACGATACATATCGTTCATCCGTCTGAACATCTAATGTACAACATTTACATATGACGCATCGCTTAATTGAACATTAATGTTACAAATCCAAAACCATATCAGGACGGATATCGAATTCGAAGATAACAGGGACCGAACGATCTGAAACCCAGTCCGATATGGAAGGAACGAAAAACATGAAGTAAACGGAAATGTTTGTTTTTTTGTTATTTATAATAAGATAACAATATATTATATATTTGAAAAAAAAAAATAATATTTCTATAAATAATAATTATATATTTTATAAAAAAATAATTCATTATATTATATATTTATGAATGACAAATCTAAAGACACCGCCAAGGCAAGACAAGACTTGAAAAGCCTGGGCATTCGAAGTGGCTTGTGGCTCGGCCAAAACAAAAACGGGAAGTGCTCAAAGCCTCAGGCTGCGTATTCTTTCACACCAGCGGACAGAAAAAAGTTTTGTCAGTTCATCAAAGGAGTTAAACTACCAGATGGGTTCGGATCCAACTTCAAGCACAAAGTCACCGATAATGATACCAATATAACAGGCCTGAAGTCTCATGACTGTCATATAATGATGCAACGTTTACTTCCTTACGGACTTCAGCAATACTTGCCCCCAGACGTTGCAAAACCACTAATCGAGCTATGTTTATTCTTTAAGCAAATCTGCTCTCAAACTTTGATGGTGGATGACATGTTGAAAGCTCAGAGCAAGGTGATCAATATTCTGTGCAATCTCGAGCTCATATATCCTCCTGCTTTCTTTGACATTATGATTCACTTGGTTATCCATTTACCTCTAGAGGCTATTTTTGGCGGGCCTATTCGCCCCCGGTGGATGTATCCATTTGAAAGATATATGAAGAAGCTAAAAAATTATGTACGAAATAAAGCTAAGCCGGAAGGTTCGATTGCGGAGGGTTATGTTGCAGAAGAAGCATTGACTTTCAGTTCTCATTATTTTCGGGATGTTACCACGAAATTTAATCGTCCTGACCGTAATGTGGATTGCCCTCCTCCAACGTGTCAGTTTCAGGTGTTCAAATCACTATGTAAATCGATTGGTTTACGGTCGGTTATTCGTATTGATCACCAAGAATTGAAGAAAGTGATATGGTATGTACTTCACAACAGTCCTGAAATCGACACGTACCGGGCCAAGTTTAAGATGTACGTGTTTTTATTTTGAAACTTCTTTTTCTTAACTTATCTTTTTGACGACTTATTCTAACACCATGAACATTTTTCAGTGAATTTCCTAACAAAGACATGAAAGAAGAATTCCCCGGCTGGTTTGGGAAGCAGGTAAACTTAGACTTATTGTGTGTATTTAACTATAAAAATAACGACATCATATTTTGTGTTCTCTATCTGATCCTATCTTCTTCATAGATCCGTCAACGTCACGTAGACAATGACCCAGGTGTTAACGAAAGCAGCGAGTTATTCGCTTTGGCTTGTGGACCATCACAGACTCCAATCTCAGTCAACTCTTGCGTAGTCAACGGTGTGAGGTTTGTCGTGCACAGCCGCGATGAACGTCGCACAACTCAAAACAGCGGCATTTGTTCGCCTGGTCCGGACGGAGAAATGTATTACGGTCAGCTTGAACAAATCCTCGAGTTTTCATATTTGTCGTTTAAAACTGTGTTGTTCCGAGTTAAGTGGTTCGACACTAGCAACAAAGGACGTATCCAAAATTTTGTCATTAGAAACAACATAACACAAATCAAGGCAAACGGTGAGGCGTTTAAAAATGATCAATACATTCTCGCAACACAAGTCAAACAATGCTTCTACCTTGAAGATATGGCCAGACGACCACTCGGTTGGAAGGTCGTCGAACATGTGAGTCATAAAAAGTTTTTGAACGGGGGTGTCATTGTGGTAGAGGATGACCCTGATGTTATACATGTCGACAACTCATCTGATCTCGCACTTTCTACTAGTTTGAATGACTTGGAAATTGCGGCCTTGCATATAGATGGTCAATCAATAGATGTTGACGCACCACCAGATATCATTGATGTTGTTGATGAGGACGATGATATTATTGATGAGGAAGACCCCATTCCTCATGATTTAGCAGATTCTGATGATGAAGACCTCGTCAACCTTGATATTGATGATGGTGTAAATGTTGTTTATTCTAGTGAAGAAGAAGATTGATCTTTAGTTGTAACTTGTAAAAGACGCTTATTTTGAATGAATGAATGAATGAAACTGTTATGGATTGTTCTAATGTGTATATTTATTTGGATGTATATGCATTTGGATGTGTGCATGCTTTTATTATTTTGTTCATAAATTTCTATATGTTATCCTAATGCTACCTGTACAGATGTCAGCTGATGTCGCACGGGGTCACGGCGGTGACGGTGGAGGTGATGATCGTCCCCCTCCATATCAGGTACCCACCGGCTGTGGGGGTTGCTTAGGCAACCGAGGTAAGAATTTCTGGATTATTGTAATACAAGCATAAACTTGATACATTGAATTTGCTTGCCTTGAATTTTTATGACTTTGTCACTCACTTGATTTTGCAGGTAAGGGCACCCGAAAGCCCAATTTGGGTGGCAGGAGAGCGGGCAGGCCGCATACCCGCCAGGAGACCCGGAACCTCGGGTTAAAGGCCATCACGGATAAGAGTGGCCCCGTCCCGATCCGGTTTGAGGTTAACGACCGAGAGACCCTCATGCCTCTCGGTGACCATGCGGCTCATTGGGCCAACTACCTCGGGGAGCTCGTTAGGGAGTTGCCCTTGCACTACCCTTCTTGGCGCCAAATGTCGCCGGAGCGGAAGGCGGGGGTCGTGGCAAAGATTGGGGTAAGTTATTTCATTATCCTTTTATGTTTATTTCATTATCGTGTTCATCTATTTAATTGTGTATATTTATCTAAATTTGTTTATTTATTTATATCATATAAATAAATAAACAAATTTAGATAAATATATAAATTATATCTCTAACTCTGTCTTTGTTGTATATGATTGCAGACCCAGTTTGACTTGCGTCCCCACATGGAATCCGACCGCTGGCCACAAATCTATGCGGGCATCCAGCAGCACCTGCAAAAGATCTACAATGGCAAGAAGGCTGCTCTCAAAGAAAGATATTGGGTTCCTGAAGAGGACGGGACTTATGACCTGGAGCGCCTCAGACGCGGACGTCCCTCGCACATTTCTGAGGTAAATTGGGATGCGCAGCTTGCATTTTGGAATGATCCCAAGAACCTTGCCCGGGCTGCCCAAAATAAACAAAACCGGGCAAAGAGCAAGGTCGTATGCCGACAGGGATCCCGGTCTATTGCCGCCCTCCGAGATATGCATGTAATAAACATTATAATTATTTTACACACACACACACACACACACACACACACACACACATATATATATATATATATATATAATTAACGCTTTGGTGTGTTGTGATTTGTCGTTTTTAATTTGTTTCATCTTATATACGTGTGTATGTGCATATGGAGACCTCAACTACTAGAGAGTACCCGTCGCCGATCCACACCTTCTTCTTGACACATACTGTTGGCGGCGTATTATTGAACCCCGAGGACAAAGCTCTTTATGTAAGTTTTGTTTCAAAACACGCACTTTAATGATTTGTCAAGAAATAATGTAGTAACCCGACTAATATTAACTATCTTGTATTTTTATGACTACATAGGATGAGATGCTGAGGCTACAGGGTCTAGGCTCCAACACCCCTACGGGTGTGCCCAACACTGAGGATGAGATCATGGCCATTGTTCGCGGGGGCACATCCCTAGTGTTGGATGGGTTTTGCCCGGACATAGCACAATCATTCCTCCCCCATCTCAAAGCACGCACTCCGTCGATATCGCTAGGCTCAAAAAGAGGGAGAAGCGGCTCACGAAATAAGTGAACATGTTCAT
>BQNB010016452.1:10187-67212 GCA_026074375.1 Tanacetum coccineum
AGAGATAGTGCTAGAGCTTCAGGATCTCTTTGACAGCTTTGAACGAGAGGTGTGGTCTTTCGTGGATGTGGAGAGACAAGAATTTCCTTTCTACTTTCCCAAACAATGTCACTTTTCAAGAAATTCTTCATCTGGTCAATATGATATTGATGCTCATCTCCTGAAGTACATCTTTGTCTCAACATCTCATCAGCATTTTCTTTAACTTTGCTTCATCAATAGTCAGTGATACTTCTTCCATAATATCTTGTGACACTTACTTTGACGGTATTTCATCATCATCTGAAGCATAAGAATCAGTCCAAAAATCATAATCATCTTCTTGCTCTTGATTACATGTAGTTGATTGACCTTGTTCCTCTTCATTGACTTGTCCAGACGATGTCTCTCCAGACACATAAGCTTCATACTCAGATGTCTTCTGCTGCTTTGCACTATTCTCCCCCTCAGGATGAGCATCATTATAAGGATCGTCCTAATCTCTTGGGTGAACGGCAGAAGGTCTACATGTAGTTTGTGGTACCTGAAGATTCTCAAACTTCATCTGAAGTGCAAGCCATATTGCTATGTCTTGTCGCTGCAACTGAGGATCGTTTTTCATGGAAAGATATAGTTGATATTATTGTTCTGGAACAGATGGTGTTTGTAATTGAACTGGATGAACATGAAGGATGTGACCAGACATATAACTTCGTACTGACGCATCAACTTGAGTAGGAATGTGATTATCAATTGCTTTCTGAATTTGTAAGGATATTTCAGCTTGTATATTCCTGCGCTCTTATAAAATAGCTTTAGCAATCATCCGTTCCATCTCTTCTTTAGTCTTTTGTCTCTCCAGAATCAGCCCTTCCGTAACATATACTGGAACTTGATCTCTAACCTGCTCAGGAACTTGCTTTTTTCACCTGCTCCTTAATATGCGTATCTACCATAATGGGTAAGGATTCGACCATTACTTCTTGGAGATGATTAGCAAGAGTATCGAATGACTTCCTTGACAAAAATCTTTCTTTGAGATGTTCAAACAAATATGTAGACCATCCTTGTAACTCCTGAAAGAAATTCTTGTATCTTTTGAACCGAGCAGGTTTGGCTTTAAATAATGATAGAAGTCAGTTTGCTCTAGACAATTTGGTGTGTTGTGATCTTGATGATGATGTTGTTTGAGTATCAGTTACCGTCAATTCCTAGAGTTTCTCAGTATCCAAAGATACGAGATTAGTATGAGTCCTAGGAGATCTAATTGGTGTGGGGAATGATGTACTCCTAGACTCCTCTACGATCTTCCCTTTCTCCCTTCGCTTTAATTCTTACGCTTCATTAGTTATTTCATCCTCCTCTTCATTAACATTGACAGATATTACAACATTAGTAATTTCCACCTCTTTATCATTAGTGATCTCCACCTCTGGACTTTCCTTATCACTCCTGGGCTCTAACCTAGTGCCGGGAATCTATGGTTCATCATTCCTAAGAGGTAAACTATCATCAATAACATTCTCAGATCCTTCCACCATTTTTTTTCAATCTCTTCAGACGCCAAGTGCTTGTTGACCAGTTCCACATTTTCTCTAGCTTCTTGCTCTTCTCGACTTTTGTGTTCAGCAAGACTTACTTGTAATGTATCTTGTAAGATCATCTCATCTGCTTTATCAACAGTTGGCACTGGAGCTGGTGGAGTTAGACGTGTAGATCTCCTTTCAGAAAGACGAAAATGAATCACAGTAGATCGTTTTGGAGCACTTGACTCTGTTGTATCCTTTTTAGGGGTAGGTGACCTTAGGGCGCTAGGTGTCCTATGCGTTACTTGGGTAGACTCAGTCGGTTGTGACTGAGTCAAAGGAACATCTAACCCAAACACCTCTGCATACATCCTATAATGCTCCGTGTGCTTCATCTCTTCAGTGATCATCCAATCCATAATTTGCATGCCAACTTTATCTTTGTGTCTTCCTGAATTAAAAATATTTTTCATTATGTCATTATCTTGCAGATTCTGATACATGTCTCGAGCACGTCTTGAGATTTCAGGAAAAATAGTCATGTAATGACTAACGATGATCTTTGTAAATCTTGGATACGGAATCGAAGATGTTGGATGATGAAGAGAATAGTAAATTCCTTCCCATAGCAGCTCCGCATAATCCATGTGAATGTTATTGACAAAGCAATACAACATTTGCATTATCTACAACGGTGGTTGATCCCATCCTATGACACGTGTTGTCAAGCACTTTGAAAATATCTTGCATAACATTTGCCATGGTTGCAGAAGACCAGTTGTCTTAAAGCTTGATGATGTCTTCAGCTCTATTGTAAAGCCCAATTGTTGTTTATAGAATGGAACCATGTCCAAAAATAATGGTGGTTGCATGAATGAATTATGATTGTTGTCATTTGCTTGTGGTAGATGAAAGATTGTTCTGAAGTCATCCAGTGTAAGAGAAAGTTCTTTCTTGTCCAGCATAAACTTGAGCCTACACTTTGAACCATCTTCCTTCAAAGTATGCCAAAATTATGCCATATAAATCCATGGTACGGAGGAAGAAGCTGCAATGCTAAATCGTAATGGATGATTCTTGATGATGTTTGTCAGAATTTTGCTTTCCGGTGGGCATTGCACATGTTCAAGATCAACTTTCTTGTTAGCATTCATAAGATCATAGCGTTTGTTTGGAGGACACAGTTCGTCTGGATGAACATGAGCTGCATGTTGTTGTTGTGCCATGATGATTAATAAATGAATAAAATTGAGATGTTAGGTAACAGATAATTCTTTTGACATTTTTGTCTTTTTCCACTCTGTCTGTTTTATATGTTCTGGCAATTCTTTTTGAACATATTTTTGATCAGTTTCTTTATCATGTGCTCATTCTTGCTTTTTCTAGCACATGCCATACGCTTTATTCGAATTATTCTTTTGATTTATCATTTGTGTGTGTTCTGGCAATTCTTTTTCAAACACACTTTTGATTTGCTTTTTCGAGTATGGATTTAGCTCTCTCTTTCTGTTTTTAGAATATCCTCACCAGAAATTCTTTGTGACATGATACTTTTTCAAGAATGGTGAATATTTCTCTTTTGATTTTAATCAAAACTCTTTTACTAAAGAATTAAAGAGAAATCATTTAACTTCTTAAAATTGTTTTGTAAAAGAGTATCATTTTGACACAATAACAGATTTTGAGAACTTTTTCCAGAAATTTTTTGACAAAAACTTTCTTTATAATGATAACATAGAATCATATCATCACAAACCCACAAAATAATGGACACTAAGTCACTTACTCCTCATTCTGTTCATTGCAGAAAATGGCCGAAACCGAACATGACTTAGTCCACTTAAACAATTGAGATTTGGATTTTTAGATTCAAGTTTATAAAAAACTTTTCACTTACACTTTTTGTCATGATTCCTAAACAATGAAGACAAACATATCTAATTCAATAATTGAATGGACACTAAGACACTCACTCCTCATTATGTTCACTGTAGAAAACGGCCGAAACCGGACATGACTTAGTCCACTTAAACAATTACGAATAGATATATATGACCCACAGCTTAGAATTCATAGAAACTTGATTTCTTTCTCAAAATTATTTGATGTTTTCACCACACAAGAGAAACTGATCTTTTTGTTCCACAGACATTCAAGCATTAATCATCATAGGCATTAATCATCAAAATCATTTCTTTCTCAAAACAACTTCACGTTTCCACAAACGTATTTTTTACTGAATTTTGACTTTTTGACGCCATCGAGTTTGGCTTTTTGATCCTTTCGAGTTTGACTATTTGACTATTACTGAATTTCACAAACTAGATAAACAATAATTCATTTTAACTTATGTAGAAACCAAACTCGATTCTTTTTATGTTCTATTATCATATTTCAGACACCAAACAGTTAGACAAACAATCAAACTCGATGAACACCATATACTTCCGAATTTCAATTTCAGTGTCTAGTTATCCATGCCTAAGCTATTTATCACTTATTTTTCCATAAACATAGTTTCTTATCGTCCTTGATTTCAATCTTGTTGCATAAACTCGATAAAACAAAAACTCAGTAATCCTAAATATTACCGAGTTTAAACTCGATATTGCAAACACATGTATTATTTAAACCACTACTCATATCTACTTACGTTTGAGTAAGAAACGTAGTTGTAATCATTGTAATGAACTCGAAAGACTGTCTTTGATTTTCCACTCAAACTCGATAAATTGACTCGGTAAAAGAAAAGTGAAAATGAAAAATATTTCTTTCTTTTATAGCCACCGAAAAAGATTCAGAAATTTCACTTTCAGTCCCTTTAGTTTTACATTCCGAATTTTGATTTTGACTTTTCAAAAACTCCCCCTCGAGTAATGAAGTTATTTTAAAATTTGTTCACCATTATCAAAAACTCCCCCTTGGAATGAAATCATACGAAGCTCGTAGTCTAAAAATGAAGATGTTTGAGTTTAAAATAAAAACGCCCCCTTGAAAATATAGCATTTTTCAATTTCAGTTTATTTGAGCGATCATTATTTTTATTTTATTTCCGAAATGATGTATATGAATGAAAATTAATAATTTAAATTTTTTTTAATATGAAAAATTTGACAAATTTTTTTGTATTTTTGTATTTTTTTTAATTTTTCTTTTGTTTTTGAAAATATATTTACATGTTTTTGATGTATGATCTTTTCAAAAAGATAACTTTGTCAGGCTTTCCAACCGTGTTTGAGTCATACATCTCATACCAATGCGATGAACTAGATATTCAAAGCGTTCTTTTGGAAGAGCTTTAGTAAATAGATCCGAAAGTTGGTATTCTGTCCCGACAAAGTAAATTTCCACAGTACCCTTCTCAACATGTTCCTTAATAAAATAATACCGGATGTCTATGTGTTTTGTCTTAGAATGTTGGACTGGGTTGCATGAGATAGCAATGGCACTCTTGGAATCACAGTACATCGGAATCCGATTGTACTTATATCCATAGTCAAGCAGTTAAGTTTGCTTCCAAATAACTTGTGCACAGGATGCAGAGAAGGAAACATATTCAGCCTCAGCAGTAGACATCGCAGTACAATCTTGTTTCTTTGAACTCCAACTCACGAGTTTTCCACCTAGAAATTGCAATCCTCCTGATGTGCTTTTACAATCATCTTTACATCTTGCATGGTCCGCATCTGAATATGCAATTAGTTTAAATCTGAAATCCTTCGAATACCATAGGCCCATGTTATAGGACTGTCTTAGGTACCGAAAGATCCGTTTAACCTCTTTGAGGTGTTTGATCGTAGGACGTGCTTGATAACGAGCACATACAAAAGTAGCAATAGCAATGTCTGGACGACTGGCTGTTAGGTACATAAGCCCTCCTATCATACGACGATAAGTCGTTTGATCAGTAGGAGTGCCTTGTAAATTAGCATCCAGCCTCTCAGCTGCCATACTCATTGAGACACATTCATCTAGACCATGTTTCTTTAACAACTCAATTGCATATTATGACTGACTCATGAATATTCCACGGGGAGATTGATGAACTTGAAGTCCAAGAAATAACTTTAGTTCACCCATCATCGACATTTCAAAATTATTTTTCATTAGGTTTGCAAAATGTTTTGAAAAATCAGGATTGGTTAAACCAAAAATAATGTCGTCAACATATACTTAAACAAGTAATATGTCTTCCCCATGACGTCGTGTGAACAAATTCAGGTCAATAATACCTTTAGTGAACCCATGTTCAATTAGAAAAGAAGACAATTTGTCATACCATGCACGAGGTGCTTGCTTAAGACCGTGTAGAGCCTTTTTTAACCTGTAGACGTGATTTGGAAATTCTGGATCAATAAACCCATTAGGTTGGCTGACATAGACTTCTTCTTTCAAAGGACCATTGAGAAAATCCGTTTTGACATCCATTTGAAAAATTGTGATATTCTTATGAGCAGCATAAGCAATAAACATTCGAATAGCCTCAAGTCGAGCAACAGGAGCAAATGACTCTTCAAAATCAATGCCTTCTTCCTGCTTGTATCCTTTAGCCACAAGACGAGTTTTGTTTCGAACTACAATATTCTCAGCATCACACTTGTTCTTCCAGTGCCATTTGAGAGCAATAACATTCTTTCCTTCTGGTCGTGGAACGAGTTCCCAAACTTGAAGTGTCTCAAATTGATTCAATTTCCACAACGAAGATGACTTGTTCGGGCATATATGGTTTGTGACGAAGACTTGATTTATCTAGTTATACCCGATGTAAGGAGTTACATTATAGCTATCACTTTAAGAAATTACATTGTAGTACTCAGTGTCTCGCGTAGTTGAGGAGTTTTCAACAAGTGTTGTATTTTTTGTATACTTTGGTGCTGGTATATGGTACTTAGAGATTTACCTCTGCACTATTCGTCGTAACACAAATTGTACAAGATTAAGTCACAAGTCGGGGATTGTTGCTTCATTCTCAGGTTTGTTTCATCGGGTGGTCTCCTCAGCGCTAGATTTGTTAACTCTCGTGTACGTTAAGAGGTGTCGGTGTTTGGTCATTGTGGTTTTGGTTTGTCGATTTAAGGGTGAGCTGTGTCTTAGTGGTACTGGTGGTTGTGGGGCCGGGGGTTCCTTAGTGCGGGGGTGGTTAGGTGGGCGGGGTCGCTACTGGTCATCAGTTTATCCTACAAAATAGATAAGGGAATTTAGATCGGGTTGATCAAGAGAGAATTTGTATAGAGAGTACCGACATCTTCTCACAGAGTATTGCTTATGCAATCACGGTAAGTAAGCAGTTCCAGTTGGCATATGATATACACATGTGTAGGATGATTCCTCAGTTAGTCATCTTCCTAGAGGGAGAAATTCGTACATCCGGTACTTAGTTGATTTTTTTATGTTGCCGTTTTGTTGTTACTGTTTCGACTTCATAGCGGGATAAATTTCTTTCACTCGGTACATAGTTGACTTTGGTGAAACAATTTAAGATGGTACATCCAGGACTTAATTGACTTTGATGTTACCGCTTTAGACTACACAGAGGGATAAATTGCAGGACTCAATTAATTATGACATAGCAATTTACATCTGCACTTTCCTGGAGGGAAAAAGTGCATTTTTAGATCTTAATTGATTTTGGTGCTATAGTTTCGACTTCGGTAAAAGGGATAAAGTGTGTACTTTGGGCTAAATTTGATCAAGACTGGAATGCTACCTAAGTGAGTCGATGTTGATGATATCATCCTTCCCACAGAATTTTATTTTTCCTTAGGGATGTCTGTTTGGGAGGGAGCTGAAGAAAAATGAAACCTACTAGTTGGGAGGGAGTAAAAACTCAACTAGATTCTACAAGCTAAAGAAATAAAGCTGGAGTATTCAAGTAGATCGTCTAAGATATTCTCAAAGAATACTGGATTTCATTTCCATATCATTTTACTTTATTTTTGTTTGTAGGAAACATTGTAACCAATTCATGCTTGACGCCATCTTGGAGGGAGATTGTTAGCCTCACTTTTTAGTGAAGCTGGCGTCTTCCACGTGAATTGGACTAGCTATAGATCATTTGTTATACGCAGGGACTAGTATTGTATAAGTGGGATAGATAGCTTTGTGTTAGGCTATAAATACCCCCCATGTCTCTCCATGGGGGGTTGGTGGAAGTTCATTTTGTATTCATTTTTCTTATCTTAATAATACATCTTTTTTTCATCCCTCTCTCTACTTTCTCTCACTAAAACTACACAATGATATATCTAGTTTACTTTGATCAACCAAGACCCCCGGAAAAGGTGAATCAATAGTCTTACAAAAAACCAAACTCGATTCGTTTTATGTTCTATTATCATTTTTTAGACTCCAAACAGTTAGACAAACAATCAAACTCGATAATGATCAAACTCGATCAACATCATATACTTCCGAATTTCAATTTCAGCGACTAGTTAACCATTCGTAAGCTATTTATCACTTATTTTTACATAAACATAGTTTACTATCGTCCTTGATTTCAATCTTGTTGCATAAACTCGATAAAACACAAACTCGGTAATCCTAAATATTACCGAGTTTAAAATCGATAATGCAAACACATGAATTATTTGAACCAAAACTCATATCCACTTACGTTTGAGTAAGAAAAGTAGTTGTAATCGTTGTAATGAACTCGAAAGACTTTCGTTGATTTCCACTCAAACTCGATAAGTTGACTCGGTAAAAGAAAAGTTAAAACGAAAAACATTTCTTCCTATTATAGCCAAACGAAAAAAATTCAGAAATTTCACTTTTCAAGTCCTTTGTTTTAATTCCGAAATTTTTCAGATTTTGATTTTTTCAAAAACTCCCCCTCGAGTAATGAAGTCAATTCAAAATATGTTCACCATTATCAAAATCTCCCTTGAATGAAAATCATACTAGCTCGTAGTCCAAAAATGAAGATACATTAACGTTGTTTGAGTTTAAATTAAAAACTCCCTTGAAAAATATAGCATTTTTGTTCAAATTCGTTTATTTGAGGTTCATTGTTTTTATTTTATTTATGAAAATGTGTATATGAAAATAAGAAAAAAATTCCAAATTAATCCCCCGCAAATTCTGATTCTAGTTTTTAATTTGAAAGCTTTGTAGAAAAAAAATTTGGATATCATATATCTCATCATGTGATCTTTTTTAAAATTTAATTTTTTATATAAAAATATGACATCTTTTTGGATTTTGAATTTTAATTTCTTTTCTTTTGTTTTTGAAATTTTATTTCATGTTTTTGATGTTTGAACTTTTTAAGAAGATAACTTTGTCAGGCTTTCCAATGTGTTGGATGTCATACATATCATACCATGCGAGTGAACTAGATACTCAAAGCGTTCTTTTTGATGAGCTTTAGTAAATAGTTCCACAAGTTGGGTTTCTCTCCCGATAAGTAAATTTCCACAGAACCCTTCTCAAAATGTTCCTTTTATAAAATGATAGTGGATGTCTATGTGTTTGTCTTAGAATGCTAACTGTGGTTGCTATGAGATAGCATTGGCACTCTCGAATTCATTAATACATAGGAATCTCGTTTCTGTTTACTGGTATCCATGTCAAGCAGTTATGTTACGCATCCAAATAATTTGTGCACAAGCATGCAGACAAGGAAACATTATTTAGCTCAGCAGTTGAAATCGCCCAGTATAATCTTGTTTCTTTGAACTCCACTCACGACGCTTTATACCTAGAAATTGCATCCTCCTGAATGTTACTGTTTTACAATCATCTTTATTCCTTGCATGGTTCGCATCTAAATATGCAATTAGTTCAAATCCGGAATCCTTCAGATACCATAGGCCCATGTTATAGGACTGTCTCAGGTACCAAAAGATTCGTTTAACCTCTTTGAGGTGTTTAACCGTAAGATGTGCTTGATAACGAGCACATATAAAAGTAGCAAAAGCAATATCTAGACGACTGGTTGTTAGATACATAAGCCCTCCTATCATGCGACGATAAGTTGTTTGATCAGTAGAAGTGCCTTGTAAATCAGCATCCAGCCTTTCAGTTGCCATAGGTGTGTTCATGGAGACACACTCATCCAGACCATGTTTCTTTAACAATTCAATCTCGTATTATGACTGACTTATGAATATTCCATGGGGAGATTGATGAACTTAAAGTCCAAGAAAGAACTTTAGTTCACCCATCATTGACATTTCAAAATTATTTTTCATTAGGTTTGTAAAACGTTTTGAAAAATCTGGATTTGTTGATCCAAAAATAATGTAGTCAACATAAACTTGAACAAGTAATATGTCTCCCCTGTGACGTCGTGTGAATAAAGTTGGGTCAATAATACCTTTAGTGAAACCATGTTCAATTAGAAAAGAAGACAATTTGTCATACCATGCACGAGGTGCTTGCTTAAGACCGTATAGAGCTTTTTTCAACCTGTAGACGTGATCTGGGAATTCTTGATCAATAAACCCTTTAGGTTGGCTGACATAAACTTCTTCTTTCAAAGGACCATTGAGAAAAGCCGTTTTAACATCCATTTGAAAGATAGTGATATTCTTATAAGCAGCATAAGCAATAAACATCCGAACGGCCTCAAGACGAGTAATAGGAGCAAATGACTCTTCAAAATCAATTCCTTCTTCCTGCCTGTATCCTTTTGCCACAAGACGAGTTTTGTTTCAAACCATAATATTTTCAGCATCACACTTATTCTTCCAGAGCCATTTGAGAGCAATAATATTCTTTCCTTCTGGTTGTGGAACGAGTTCCCAAACTTGAAGTCTCTCAAATTGATTTAACTCATCTTGCATTGACTCAATCCAACTATGATCTGCCACAGCTTCTTTGATATTCTTTAGTTCAATAGTACTGACAGTTAATGCATACATGCATACCTCAAAATCTGTGTGTAGCCGTTGGCGAGTCATGACAGGTTTGGATGGGTCACCAATAACTTGGTCCAAAGGATGATCTTTAGTCCAAATGTGAGTTGAGGGTTGTACTTGGTGGAAATTATGCACATTTGATGGTTCTAGAGCCGTTGTTGATGACTTAATTTCCTCACGACTTGGAGGTTTATATGAAACAAACTGTGGAATTGCCTTCAAATCAACGAATCCTTCTTGTTGGAATTCATCAACCCCTGATAAAGAGATTGGAGACGTTTTTTCAATTCAGATGTAGTGACAATGGAGGAGCATTCATGTTTGCGTCATACAATTAATTGAGATGAAGAATGGTGATTCTACCTGGAATTTGAGTCGGTTGTGCAGCGGAATTAATGGTTGTATCATAATTCTTTGTCTTAAAATATTCTTCAAACATTGGACCAAACAAATTATCTAAATCTTCTTTAGATGGAGTATTCATTTCTTCTGCTGATGAATTATGATTTATGAATCATTATTTGAGTGGATGAGAAGCTTTCTTGCTTTTTCCTCTTTCACAAGCAGAACAAAGGTGATCTTTTCCATATTTAAACTTTAGAAGACCATCAACCAAGTCAAGTCTAGTAAGATCGTTTATGGTGCCAAAGAATAAAGATGTGTGAACAGTCTGCGGTGACCATAAACATGAACTTTGTTCGATGTTTGCCTTAGGTCATTTAGACAAACGGGTGAAGAAGGAGCCATGTCAGAAATGGAGATAGTATATAAATTTGATTCGTGACCGCCTGTAAGCAAATCATCTCCTTCCAGATTACGCACATAACATGTCTTAAAATGAAAAGCCACTTCTAAATCGCCATCACAAAATTGTCCAACGCTAAAGAGATTATGTCCAAGCCTTCAACATAATATACATGACAAATAGTGATATTGCCCTGTATATAATCACCATAGCCTGTGATTGTTGCAAAATTATCATTTCCAAAGTGAACGGCGCCCATGAATTTCTTAATGAAATTTTTCAGCAGTGATCGATCACCCGTTATATGCTTTGAACAACCACTATCAACAATCCACAGAACAATTTGAACTACCTGCAACACAAGAAGAAACAGCACATGGACAAGTGGGCAATTTGACTACCCATTTCTTAAGAGAGACTGATTGTTTTTCAGATGAACAACTATTCTGACCATTCGGTTTTATGTTAACGGGAGACCAAACAACATTAGGTTTTGATTCAAACCATTTTTCCAGATTCGACTAGTTTGAATCTTGTTCTTCATGTATGTGCTTAAAGACTTATCACGTAAATTCCTTTTCTTTGTACATTGAAACCTATCGGGGGGTTGTTCAGCTTTTGAGGTACTTTGACTCAATCTTTTGGTTTGGTGGACTACATTAAGTAGTATCTAAAGACTTAGATCAGTGTCGTCTCCTGTGAAAACCTTAGTCTGTGAACGACTAAGTAGTATCATAAGATTTTGATGTATCTTGATTTAGTGGATAAGGTTCTACGAAACATTTCGAATGCACATTCATTTTTAATTTTACAAACCCAATTATCATGGCATGGATATAAGACATTTTGCATTTACAAGGAAACATCATAACAAAGTTTTCAATGTAGAAGCATTAGCAACATCAACATCAATTCATTCCTCTTTGTTTGAGTACATTTTAGTGTGATATATGTTTGCTTTATTTTTCCTAACGTTAACTGCTACTTTCTTTGTTGGCTTTTTTAGAGTTAGCTTAAGACTGTAATTTCTTGACATGTGAATCTTTATTCATTGGTCTTCTAACACAAGATGTAGCATTCATTCCTGTAGAATATAAATCATTGCTCTTAGCCCGTTTGTTTATGTTTCATGTGTGGTGACAAACTTTCGGCATTCCAGGTGCTATGACATTTTTGTTCGAATTCACTCCGCTTTGTTTGGCAGGTGAAGTCTGTAAAGTGACTGGTTTTGACACGACATGGTTTTCTTTTGATTTTTGAACATCCATTTTCTTTTGAATAACATGTTTGTGTAATGGTGTGACACAAAGAAGAGGCTGAGAACCATTTGTCTTGTCAAACTTAGTATTTACAGACTTACATTTTTCAACATTTGTCAGTCTATTTTTTAACTCATATATGGTAAACAAAAGATTCTGATTCTCAGCACGAATAGCACCATATGCATATGTTTTCTCAGAGACATGACCAATTAATTCGTCCATTTCTGTTTGAGTTTGAGACAGTGTCTTTTTGATTGAATTAAAAAGCTTTTGATATTCTAATTTGACATTGTCACGTTCTTTTATCAAAGATTGCATCGTAAAATCCAAAGACGTGTTCCTATCTTAATAGTTTTTTCCTTTTTTGAAATACAAGGAATAATCAAGAGGATTTGATGTTTTTTATTCTTAAAAACTTGAATTCATTCTATGTTTTTCTTTTTCTGTTGTAACTCTTATACAAAATAACACTTTGCATTTTCACACCTTTGAATATCTTTTTTAAGCAATTTTTATTCTTCTTGCAAAACCCACTTGAATCTCTATGGATTTCTTTTTAATTGTTTAATTTCAGCATGGTGTGAATTATGACAAATTGATGATTTAGGCAACATACTTATTCAACTTCATGCTGAGTGATACTTTCCAAATGTTTTGATCTTTCAAAAATCATTTTGCTTCTCTTAATTCACAAATTCACTTTCTGTAGACTCCAAAAAACATTCTCTTCTTATCTCTTTATATCCCTCTGTAATAGTCTCATTAAAGAATTCAAAATAGAACTGCAACTCGTTTACAATTGGTTTGAGTTGATCTTGACAAAAATCATTGAGTTGTATTTCTTCAGGTGACGTATAAAAAATGCTTGCTCTTTTACAGTTCTTTTGAATTAATTCAGACAACCTTTGAAAACAATTTTTTATTTTATCTAATTCAATGATCAAAGGTGACTCACTCGGCATTGATGCCGGGATAGAGGAGTTGCATTTGATTTATTGTCAGAAGAAAATAAAAGAAGATGGAAAATATTGTTGCTCAGCAGAAAGTTCTTTTTGAGGAACAAAGTCTTTATAGAGATCATTTATTTGTGCATAATCAATTGTCCAACAATTCTGTTTATTTGCAACAGCAATTGGATCATTCATTTTTTCGTACACTTTTTGTTGACTTTTGGAAGCTTCATCAAGAGTGTCCTCAGTATCTCTAACATGCAAAGAAATCTCTGAATTACCTAAACTAGAGGCAAGATATAACTTTGGACATTGTGAAATTGCTTGCTTGAGTGTATAAGGATTCGGGTACCCCAAACCATGTTTTAATTGCTGATCATACACAGACAATGGCTTTGGTCCAAGCATAAACATTCCTTGTAAGGAATTGCCAAGTTTCAAAATTAGATCAACATTCTTTTTCAGTTTGGCCTCAAGATCTAGAACAGTGTCATGATATTTATCCTCATTTTCACTCATTTGTCTTTTTAAAATTGAATGAGTCTTTTGAAGTTCCTCATTTTGCCGTTTGTAATCTTTGACATCTAATTCTAATTTATCTCGTTGTTTTTCTAGATCTCGAATAATATCTCGATCACGAACAAATTGAGACTGGGCTTGTTGACTAAAATGTTTTGCTCGTTTATCGGCCTCAAGAAATTCGTTGAGATAATTATTATCCCCGTTTATGTTTTCCAAAATCCGAACCCTTTCCTTATACAACTCAAGCTGACTAGTCAAAGTCATGTTTTGTTTTTGAACTTTTTGAGCAAATATTTGTTGTTTTTCAGCTTCCTGATATGCATTTCTAGCTAATTGCTCTAACGCACATAGATCAGGAACATGTGTATCTTTTTCAATACTGCCACTATTAACATTCCTATTTGGTGAATCAAATATAATATCGCTATCAATTTGATCATCACCAATAGTACTGTTAATAATTTTAGTATGAGTTGGATATATTTGTTCTTCATTTTCATTATTGGATGAAAATTGTACCTCACTTATGAATGCAGAATCATAGCTTGGCCCAGCATCAGAAGTGTTATCAGCTGGTTGAATTCTGGCCATTAAGCATATGTTTGCACTGAGTTCTTCAATTTCTTCCATCCTTGAAGCATCAGCAAAGAGAAAATCATTCTGCTCATCGGTAAGAATTACTCCAGCTTCATCCTGTTTTGCCAGCAGCATTTGTTCCATGAAGTATTTCGAGTCCCGAACTCTTGGCTTTGGACAATTCCTAGCATAATGTCCTTTTCCACTACAGTTGTAGCATTGAACAGTTGAAGTATTTCCTGAAGACGAGGTTCGAAGAGTCCTTTGAACATTTCCAGTCTCATTTGGAGCATTCGATCCCTCTACAATTTCCTCCTGAACATAAGCTCGTCTATTATTTCTTCCAGTATTACCAGAGTTCCTGCTTTGAATATTCACCCTGTCTCCTTGAATGATTGCTTGGTTTCTGGTATTGGATGAAGTGCGAAGACGATTATTTGTTGGAGTAGAAAAATTTTGAGTAATGGCTCGAGCAAGTAACAACATTGCAGATGCTAGAGGATCTTCAGAATTGGTGTGAACATCATCCTGCTGGTATTCATCTTCATAATCAACCACAGACGTGGGATGTGTCACATAATAAGACGATGTGTTTCTGGAAGATGAACCCGTATGTGCTACGAGAGCCAAAGGATCATGAGATTTTTCTAACTTCTTTGCTCTTGAGACATTAACCAGTTTCTCGAATTGCTAAAGATAATAAAAAAGATCATCAAACGTATCCACTGTTAAACGTTTATGTTGATCCCATGCCTTGATCGATTCTTTATGAAATAAAGAGTTTGTTACCTTGGAAGAATCCAAAATAACAAAGATTGAGACTTTGTATGATTTCTTTCTAAATCATTCATTAACTGAGCAAAACGATTGTAAACTGAAACAAGTGCTTCCCCTGGTTCAGCAACAAACTGATCAAATTCGTTTGTAAAACGAGTTTCTCTATCAACTTTGTTTTGTATAGTTCCCCTCATAAGACGTTCAACTCTTTTCCACATGTCCTTAGCCGAAGTGCAAGCATCCACAAAATTATAAATGTCATTTGGAATAGAAAGAAGAATCATATTCATGAGCTCCATCTCAACATCATAATACAATAACGCATCTCCTTATAAATCCTTAGCTGTTTGCAATTTCGGAACTGTGGAGTTGTTAGGAATGAACATCTCAAACTGATAAGGACCTTCATCAAGTGCTTCCGTTACGCCACTTTGTTTCCCTCTTTGATTGATGTATCGTTCTAAATCACTTGCCCATGGTTATATCAACTACCCCTTTCAAGCATGGGAGACCTAGTCTCAGAACCGGCATCAGCAAGAGATTGTTGATATGTTTTGGATGTTGACATTTCTTATGATTCAAAGATTGGATCTTTGTAGACGAAAATGAGTGATATTTGTGAAAAATATTTCCAAACTCGGTACACTTCTCGAACACTTGTAAAACTTAGACAACACTGTTCTCGAATATCACGTATTATGAAACTCGGTACCCTTCTCGAACAGAACTAAACTCAGAAAAAATACTAACAAACTTAGTATTCCTAAAACGTATTAAACTCGGAAATATTCTTACTCTAAAACTCGGATGATCGAGTTTTGAAAAGAATTCAAAGGATTATGGATTATCAATAATCACCTCAACTCAATAAAAAGAATACCGAATTTATGATTACTGGATAATCAAAAACACTTAAAACATCAAATTCGATAAAACCGAATTTGATTTCTGAGTTTTTAGAAATTGACAAATTTGTTTTTCAAAATTCCAATTCACGATAAAACCGTGAATTTGATGTATTCTAACATGATGTCAGAGCAGTGAGAGATGTGGAATCGTATTTCCGAGATTAAAACACTAATTACTTATTCACACTATCAGATAGACCGAAAAAGTGGTGAAAGCTATACAACCGATAGAAAAGACCGAGTTTAAGAGATATTTCCCAATATCGATTTTTGATAGAACCGAAAATAAGTATTATATCTATTAACCAATACTTTTTCTGTCGAGATAGACTACAAGTGCTATGAAACTTAAACTAATAGTAAATGATCCGAGAATCCAAAAACCACTTCTGAGAATGCAGAAACACTTTCGATAACGATAGAAGATTACTGAAAATGCAAACCTCACACGAATACAATTCGTCATATCCAGTAAAACACTCGAAATACTCAAAATTGTTGTCAACACACAACTCAAAAGCTTAAACACTTCAACCGAATTCACCGAATTTCATTTCGAGGTTCTCGGATGTGTAAAAAACTCACTAATCGACTCACTCGTATTCTCTAATGGCTCTGATACCACTTGTTAGGTCTTGTTTATCTTGAATTATACATAATCAACCATGGAAGCTTGGAGAGAATAGTAGAGGAGGGCAAGTATTCAAATGTTATAAAATAGAGGGAAAGGGAAAATGTTTATTACAAGGCATCACCCTCTAATGATGATTAGAGGGGTATTTATAGGAGAAGGAATGAGCCTTCTCTTCCTTTATTTTTTACTTCTAATCCCTATTCTTTGGTAATTATGCTATTTCTTTCTTTTTTGCATAATATACCTTATTACAAGCTACTTTATTCTAAACAAAATAAAGTCTATTAACTAAATATAACTAAACCACATAATCGACACTCTTTATGAACCTAACAGTATTTTATATACTAGTAGTCCATTTTTTAATCTTTATCAATTAATTAAGAACATACTTGTTGAAACATTACGAGTCACCTGCCGGTCCAACTAAGCTCATAATTTAAAGACAAAGACAGAACATTATTTGTGATCCTATTGGTCCAGTAATATAAAACACGATGTGGAGAGCTATCCCGGTATCTAGTTCACTTATTAGGCATAACTAGACCCAGTTGAATGATAGGTCGCATATTCAAACAAGTAAACAAGTATCAAGTGATAAACATAATTAAACTATCAACGATAAATTAATAAATCGATTTTAAAACAAACCAAACATTAAATCTTTATTAAGATGGCTAATACCCTTGGATATTAGCCCATAACCATTGTATACAAGCGTGATCAAATAACCAAGGTAAACTAAACGTTTTACCGAACGATACCAAAAATTAAATGATTACAAGAGTATAGGAATTACACGGTGTCTTCTATGGAATCGTGATCGATGCTTGACCTTTGGTTGCTCTTCTTTTCTTCAGAAAATCATCTTTTATGTGTATGGTATAGAGAATATGATTTTGCATACTGAAAACTCGTTTTTGAGTATTCTATTTATAGTGTCTGAAAAAGACTAGATATGCCATATTGAGCTAGGCTAATACGGCGTATTAGGGTGTTTTCCTTGGAGTGCGCGCTAAGTTTATAATCAATCAAATATTCATTCCCAAATTATAATTATCTCCATATCTTTGAATGTCTATCCAGCTAGATACGACGTATGGTAGAAGAGTGATACGTCGTATTGGGAATTGTTTGTACGCGTTTTCTTGTGAAGAGTTGGCGCTGATACGCCGTATCTATTTTTGTGGATACTGTGTATTGGGCAGAATTAAGCAATCTTCAAATATCATTGTTTTAGCTCCAAAATATGTGCCTTTTAGCATGTCTTCACAAATCACTCCTTAATTACTGCAAATAATACTTTTAAGCAATTAAGTACAAATTCTTGCAATAATTATATAAAAGTAGGTAACTTATTCGAGATAAATTATAGTATAAATGTAACGTTATTTGATGTCATCAAATATCACCCCACTTGAATCCTACTTGTCCTTAAGTAGACTCTAAAAATTTATTGAAAATGTAACCCAACCAATGTTAAGGATTTTTTTGTTTAAGCACTTCTTTTATTTTAATCACCTATACAAGACCAAGCACCTCACAAAATATGGAAATGAAAACACTCATATCACTCAACTAATCTGGGGTGTAATATTTAATTGGTACGCTCATTTGCCCAGTCGTGATTAGTTTCATATCATATGCTTGGCAAGGATACACATCCCCACCACTAGAGCTAAGGAGAAACAAGTCAAAAGGTAAATTGGGCTTTTATTATAAGGCTAAGGGTTGATCATTCTAACAATGTTTCACCGATATTACCACACTAACAAGGTAGCTGAATCATACATACATGGCCGTAACGACGGAATACACATGTATAATTCGATCACATCCTCATTCGAGTTTAACTAAGGGTTAGGATGAAGAATGATAGAGGGTAGGGATCTTCTAACTTTCACCAAAAGTAATAAACCAACAAGGTGGCTGAATCACGCATACATGGCCGTAACGACGAAATAGACATGCATGACTCGATCTCAACCTCGTTTGAGTAAAACCTAAGGTTAATTGTTAGGAAAGGGAAGTAAATTGTTGTTAAATAAAATTCACAAAACAAATAGATTAAGCTTGAACAAATAAGGTAGTTGCTAGTAACTTTTCCCGACTGTTCCATGATAAAGATTAGAAATATATACAAACGCCTCGATCAAAGAAATGACAAAGACAACCTAAGTTGGCGTTCCCATAACAGTCAACTTCTCGAACATCCCAAAGTTACATACTTTTACAAAAGTGGTGATATCGGCCACTTTATACAAAACTATACATCGTTGATTTTTATCCACATATCAACGAATAATCGATCCTTCCAAGTATTTCATCGGTTTAAGTTTAGCGAACCGACTATCAATCATCCTTCTCTTTTTTGATGCATTTTCTATTTTTCCATTTTTTTCATAACATAAATCTCGGTGCAATTTCATCGTCTTCACAATCATAATTCATCCGGATAATTTCTCTTTTAACACTTCATCTTCGGACATAATACATAATCGTGAAAGTAGCAAAATACACGAGCTACATATTTTCCCATTGCATTGTGCAATTTCCCGACCTAACCGGAGATAGAAAATTTCACTTTGACACAGGAAATACAAAACTTTACACAAAAGCAACTAGCAACTTTGATTAAGTATGCTTAATCTACTAGGTAGGCTAAGGTGTAAAGGTGTAACGAAATAGACATTTGGTGTGAAAAAGACAGGAATGGCTCAACGGGTTTTTCTAGGGGATCTTACTCTTATAGTGAGAGTAGGCAAAGGGTTGCAGGGGGTTTAACTAACCAGTGTAGTTAGTTAATTTTACAACATTCAGGCTTTTTGGTGTATTCCTATAAATTTACCAGTTAAAAATGTTTCTCTATCTAAGTCTATAGTACTCATCGTTGTGGTCTCGAGTGATATACCAAGCCAAGTTTTAAACTCTACTACATCACCGGCAAACTCAAACTTTTTGTGGAATTTTTAGTAAACGTTTAGAAACGAAATAGGCTTAATTCTCACAATTTGGTATTAAGGGTAATAGTGTGCGAGGTCATGTAACTAGTGATTTTTACAAAAGTTATGTTAGAAAAAATTTTAAATTTGGCATAATTTAAGCATATAGCATATTATTTGTAAAAGAAAGGACAAATAGGCGTTCTAATTCTCCATCCCCTCACTTAAATTATACAACGTCCTCGTTGTATAGATAAAACAGTTAAAGAAAATGGAAAATAGAATTAGAACGAGGAACTCCCTTGATATGTTGCTCGGGATGATTCTCCATTGGAGTTCTTGAGCAAAAGTGTGTTGACGAGGCGTCAAAATGCTCGTACGAGTTCAACACATGTCTTTTTCAGAATATACCATATCATCGATTTCCTTATAGCAAGGTCCTGCATAAAAGATTAGAAGACAAAAGTGCAATTCCTATCTCGGTTCTACAACGGATACAATATAGGAAAACAATTAAACACACTGTACAGGAGGTCAATACGCCTTATCCCAAACCCAAGGATACGTCGTATTGCGTCCTGTAAAAATGAATATTTTAAGTTTTGCAAAAATTAAATAAAGAAATTAAGACTAATAACGTCCAGACAGGTTCCATACGGCATATCCATATGGGTTTGATACGCCGTATTGAGTGTCTGGGAAGACAGACTCAATAAAAAATTGAAAATACATTCCGGGTTGTCTTCCGGCAAGCACTTTTGTTTACAGAAAAGTCTTTAAGTTAGACTTGCCTCAATTTAATCCCATCCTTATAAAACAACTTGGGGTAGAACGGGATGTCAAATTGCACATACAAATTCTTGATTAGGAAAATGAATGACATCCCTTTGTTAAGATGATTCCAAGTCATGATATTAAAATTTAAATCCTTGATAAAAGTTTTAGTTTTGAAAAATTTATTAGATGTATCATGACTTGTTTCCAAAAGCTTATTTGAACTTTGTTCATAGGCACCATCGTCAGTATTTATTACATTACCCCCCAAAGAGTGTTTAATATCGATTTCATGATCATCATTGCCCTTATTCGATTTTGAATCATCGGGATGATATATGTTAAAAGGAAACAAATCATTAAAGTATAAAACATTTTGTTCCTCTTCATCACATTCAGATAATGATGTTTCATCTTTTAAATCAAATTCATCAATACGGTGAGGAATCTTAACAGGTCCAGTTAAGGAATCTAATTTAGACGTTAGAGCATCATTGTAAACAATGGCTAGAAATTCATTCTCAAAATCTTTAAGGAAGTCTAAATCATCAAAATAACTGACTGTTGGCTCGGGTGACAGAAACGAAGGCATATTGACTTTTTCATTATCATTTTCCAAATTTGTTTTCAAATCATTAACAAAAATTATTTTATAAGAAAATGATTTTTTTTCATAAATCACCGTGTAATCTTCATCGTCGGACTCTTCAAACGATATTCTAAAGTCAAATTTATTGTCGTTAAGAGAACTTACCGCGGGTTCACAGGAGAGCTTTACTTCAGATGTAAACGCTTCATTATAGACTATAGCTGGGAATTTAGTTTCAACATATATGAGGTCTTGAACGTCTTCATCATTCCAGATCTTACCATACGTAGTTGTTTCCCAGTTATACACCTTACCACGCCTACGAGCTTTTTCTTCCTCAAGCCTGATATACTCTTCCATAGTAAGGTTGGGGTCGTCCATTTTAACCTGTAATAAATTCAATAGGAAAGAAAATGGTCAAAAAGACTAATACGCCATATAATGATAGAGTCGAATACGCTGTATTGGTTTGAAAAAAATTATATGCCGTATCCAATAAATTGAATACACCGTATTAAGTATTCGACTCGGAAAAATTACCGCGGACTGTAATAATGCAAAAAACACACAAACACATAATATGCAAAAATATACAATGCAAAAAAAATTAAACACACAAAAAAAGCACACAAATATGCAAATTAATCTAAACTAAACTAAACTAAAACATAATAAATAAGAATTAAACAACTTCACTCCCCGGCAGCGGCTCCAAAAACTTGATGTGTTGTCGTGTAGGGTCAATTTAGTGATTACCAAGTTTTAAATTTATATTTAGCCGACTTATCCTAAAACAACACTTTAACAGGCAGTGTACCCGATCGGGTGAAGTTTCGTGGTAAGTAGGGTATCAAACACTAAGAGTGAGGTTGTTAACCTTATATTCAATCAGTATTTTAATTACTCTAATTCAGTTAATTCTAATTACTTGTTAAACCTTTGCTATATACGTTTCTAATGGCAATGGGGGGTTTTTAGCCTGAGAGACTGGCACAAGTTTTATGGTGACAATAATCAATTCTAAACACAATAAACATGCAAGAAAACAATCAGAAGATAAAAGAGCGGTACAAGTCAAATGATAGAAAACTGTATTAGCCATATTAAATCTGATTAAACGATGGTTTGTTTATTTAGTGCAATGATTTCTTATCTCGAAGCGGCATATCATTCTTAAGACTTAGGCGGGACATCATCCTAAGACCTAGACACGTTGAATCATGTCACAATTAACGTATCCGCATAAAGCATCCTTTTAGTTTAATTATAATCTATCTAGGGATTAAAGCAATGGTGATCTTGTCAAACCCTAGCCCATCGGGACTTTACCCACTTACTGTTTGACGGTATTTTATATACTGGTAGTTCACTGTTCAAATCTTTATCAATTAATTAAGAACATACTTGTTGAAACATTACGGGTCACCTACCGGTCCAACTAAGCTCATAATTTAAAGACAAAGACAGAACATTATTTGTGATCCTATTGGTCTATGTGACAATCCATCTTTTAATGTCCATATTTAATTCATATTTCGTTCTCATTTTTCTTGTAAAGTGAACTTTTGTGTTTTACGGTTTACACGATTCGTAATTTCTCGTTCTTGTTAATCCTAAGCCGATTTAGGCAGTTTATCCGTTTAAGTGTAACCGTCTTTATTTTTATCTTTAAAAATTACTCGTATTTAAGGTCACTACCTAATCTGAATTTATAATTAATTTCTAAATTTTAAATAATTCATTTTATTTTCTTAATCGATTTTTATTAAAATCATTAATTTTAAAACCCTCGTGAAACATACAATTTAAATTTATTCGTTATATAATCGAGAAATCAACGACTCTGTATTCAGGCCTTAAGTGCCTAATTATTTTTGTTTTTGTAATAAATGTATTTCTTGCGTTTTAAATTGCACCCGAGACAAAAATCACGGTTTAGGAAAAAGTAACGAACTAGGATAAGTAATTGGGTCCGGAAACAAAAGAAATACAATGGTTACCAATCAAAGCCCAACCAAGCCCACCCCAAAAAGGGGAGGCCGGTTGTATAGCTAAGCAAACGCACCCTTATAAAAATTTTAGGGATTTTACTAGTAAAATATCTATATCCCAAAAATAAAAACCTCCCTTTTATTTCTTTTCTATATAAGCCGAAGCAAAATACACACACAAACATATAACAACGTTAAAAAAAACCATCCGACTTCTCCTCCCTTTTCTCTCCCTGTTCGACGACAGAAACCCTAAAACCACCATCATCAATCTTAAAACTCCACCAAATCAACTCCATTTACCTTAAATCTCTTCCCCAATAAACCCTAATCAATTTCCCATTACAAAAATCAACCATGCAAGTGTTTTAAATAAATAAAAGATTTTGAAGATTAACAAGATTTAGGGTTTTAATTGGATTAAGGGCTATAGGATTATCAAGGGATGAACTAGGAGCATTTGTGAACAAGATTAAAGCAAGATAATCAAGTTAGGGTTCTTGGTTTTGGTGTATTGAAATCGGCAGCCAAACATAACCCACCTAGGTTTATGTTTGATCTTTTAAATCATCCCATTGTAAGTTAAAAGTACTTTTCTTAAACCCTCTTTTTATTGTTTTGATTTTCTAGTGAATGCATGTTCTTGATTTGGTTATTATGACCATGCATGTACTTCTTATGATTGATCTTAGTAAAATTAGTGAAAATGAAGTGTAATGGTTATGGGATAGATTGTATTGTTGTATTTTGGCATTGGGATGGATTAATTGAGGATTTGGAAGTGCTTTGATTGAGTTTAGGAGTAGATATTGTGGACTGTTTCCAGTTCAGTAAGGAAACGTGGTGTTTCCTTACAAATTTTGGCTTAGGGTCTGTAAACAAAAGACATGGGTGGATAGATATAGGTCTTAGGTACATGTGGCGAATTGGACGCTTTTGTATCGATTCCGGATGAGGGAGATATGGACTTTTTACGGAAGAAGGTCAAATCTGGAGCTGCTGTTGGGAAACGTGTTTTGGTCCAGGTTCTTGTACAATTAACTTAGGTTTTAAAACTTGGTTAGACACTAGACATTATAATCTTTCATCTCTCTTTGGATTCAATGTAAAAGCTATTAGAAATTCAGCCAACTTTCTGTTTTGGGTTACTGTTAGTAAAAATCCATTTCCCGTGGATTGGTAAATGGTATGATTGATTGGACAAAAGTTCTAGAAGCTAGACTCATGTATCTTTCCAGGGGTGAAAACCTCGCCTTCATATCTTTTATGGATTAAGAGATATGGTCCTGTGAATGTGACTAAAATTCTGCAATGTAAGTTTTACGCCTTTTCTTGTGAATTAAAAGTGTGACCATTTAGTAAAGATTAAGAATGGCTAAGCGATACTTAGTAGACACTTATTTGGGGTTAAGTGCAGGTCATACACCTATTTGAAAACTAAAAATACTTTGGTTTAGTCTTGGTGCAATATTGTTCATGTTTCGGATTCTTTAACTAGTATTGTATAACTATTCTATTATAATGATATCATATATCATTCTAAGTCGCGACTTGCTTTATAGGTCTCGACTAATCTTTGGAGTCATCTTCTCATACTTGGTTTCTCATTCGATCATCTACATACGGTGAGTTCATAGCCTCGCCTTTACTACTTTAAATGTTTTATTAAAAACCCGCGAGGGGGATACATGCTTGTTTTACTAAATTGAACACAAATTGTTTTCGGTATGCTGGACCCGAATTGTATGCTTAATGCTTGAGTACCTATTGCTAAAGACCCTAATATCGTGAACCGTTAACTACCTGTGATGGGTAGACGCTATGGTAATAAATAGGCCTATGGGGTGACTCCCCGTCCGGGGTATGAATCCTTTTGGAACACCCACTTGCAACGGATATATTATCTGAGAAGTTATAGGTATATGGCAATAATACCTAATCTTTTGGGGCAAACTACATTTGTATCTCGTCAAAGGGATCGGTTGTCACGAGCTCAATGCAATTATATATAAAGCTTGTTTGCGCCATAAGTTTTTTGATGATTAAAAATATTTGTGTTCTAATGTTTACTCTTATAAACCTATGGATTCACTCAACATTATTGTTAACTTTTTAGCATGTTTATCTCAGGTAATCAAAGCTAAGGATGTGGAGCTTGGGACGAGGAGAAACTTGCGCTTAAAAATGATTTTTGTTAAAGCACATGATATCCATTCCTCAAAAACAATGTCTTCTTATTTTGTTGAACACTTGTGTCATGTTTCTTTTATGTTGGGACAACGCTTGCACTATGAAATTTTCTTTTGGAATGGAACATATTTGATAACGTCTCTTTTTGAGTCGTTCTATATAATATATGACTGTTGTACTTATTATTAACACCCCATTGTTGGACCCGAATCATGTTATAAATTGGGGGTGTTAAAGATTGGTATCAAGAGCCATAAATTATATAGAACTAGGTCATTTTTCAAAAACCTAAACTATAACTTTATTTTTCTAATTTTCGCGCGCAAAGACTTCTCATGGTTCCTGCTCAAGTCGTTCTTGTGATTACCATTCTTAGTGCTTATACCCTACGAGTGCATTATTGCAAAATATTTATTGAATAAATACTATAATTCATATCGAGATATACTTCGATAATTAAACTTTGTATCAAAGTTTTCATATTTATCTACATATTTAAATAAATCATTATTAAATTACTTACATGTTTAAATAAATCATTATTAAAATTATCATATTCATTTTGATGCATTGCGTTCATTTGTATGTTGCATAAATTTTAAATATGTAGTGACCTTATACACTTATTTTCACACCGTGTCCGTGCAC
The DNA here is from genome assembly GCA_026074375.1 of Tanacetum coccineum. Classification (NCBI taxonomy): domain Eukaryota; kingdom Viridiplantae; phylum Streptophyta; class Magnoliopsida; order Asterales; family Asteraceae; genus Tanacetum; species Tanacetum coccineum. Next base: position 36,065 of record BQNB010016452.1, read on the forward strand.
GTATGCTGCCCGACTTCTTCTGCTCACTTTTCTGAGCGTTATTTTTTTCTAATATAGATATGTAATGACCGATTACATATACTCGTTCGATTCGAACCGACTATTTTACCCGAATTACTTTTATCGGTTGTACAAACTTTCGCGGTACCACTATTTGGGATCTTGTAAATGTTTTAATCAATGAGAATTTTCTGAATATCGTTTTACTACCCATGTGTATCACTTTCATTATTTAGCTCCTTTAAGCTATCCATATAGATATGCAGTTTGCTTTTTGACCATTTGTGCTTATTCATGAGAAACGTCTTGGGAAATAGTCTAATGACCATTGTTTAACTCAATGTGTCCTCGAAAAAGACTAGTGGCCGTCGTGTAAGTCGCAACATCTTATATTATGGATATTCACAATCTTTTTGTTGACCTTTTTTTTGTGTCATCGTTTTACACGATATTTGAACATTGTTCTAATTTGTTTATTTCATTGGGCATTCTACTTCCGACTCCGAACTGTAACATTCGCTTATACCCTAGAAACGCCATAATCATCTTATAACTAATCGTCTAGAACATGCCGGTTGATAGGAATACGATTTTACACGTATAAATTTTTAGCATTCTTTTTCATAAAAACCTCCCCGTTTCAGAAGCGCGACTCATTAATGTTTTGTTCTTTTTCCCCGGTACATATTGTGATTTTGAAGAATCGTACCGCCAAGGATATTTTCATATCTTGCATAATGGATTCTATGTCAAGGACGTCATACACCGTTTTACTTTCTATTCGTGTTGTTGGTATTCTTGAAGCAATTTTTTATGCTAATTTTATTTGCCCATTAGTATAATTTAGTTTTCGTTGTTTTGGAATCCATAAGACATGTGTGTATATAAGTTGTGATCATTTGAAAAGTGTTGGTATAATATCTTAGATGATGAAGAGTAGGATTGGCGTAGTATTTGATAAATTTTGAGAAATTTAGTTGAAATTTTGTGGTATGTCAAAAAATATATTTTATGAAGAAAATTAGAATGTGGTTTAAGGATATTGTAAAGGTCTTTTTATAAAACTTAGGCTTAAAAATATGTTAGTACTTGTTGAGACGGTCGTTTTGATATAAAATTCGACCGTAACTCCCAAAAACAAAGTTTTTATGGTCAAAAGAAATTTAGAAAAAGTTTCGCAAAAATTCATCTCATAAGGTAAATAATAGCTTGCTGACAGAATCGTAAATGGTCGTTTTCATCATTTTCTGTATCATTTTGGGTCTCGGCTAAAACACGAAAGTTGTCCGGAATATCGTTTTGTATTAAGAGTCAAGAAATTTTGTCTAAAAGTGCATAAAAGTGTGGATTTTACTCAAAACGCAGGTCGCGTTTTAGTTTATAAAAATTCAGCAACTATAGGGAAAAGTGAGCTGATACAGTTTCTAACATGAGATTCGGTCCCTTTCTGGTCCGAACCGGCCTTCCGTTAAAACATAAAAATTGTTTAGTTTGACGTTTTCTACAAAAAGTCGCGAGTTTTAGTCTAAAAATAATAGACGATAGGAAAACATTGGAGTGAAAGTTAGCGAATTATCATTTTGGAAAAATTTTAGTTGCTGAATTTTGTTAAAAAGTGAGGTTTTGAGCGTTTTAGTGTCTGTTTGAGTTTGCAAAACGTTAACGATAGTAAGTCTAAATTCAAAAACTCTATATATGTAAGCATAACGTGGAAACAAGGGTAAGTATATAGATAATATGTGCGTCGGTATTAGCGGGAAACTTAATATTTTATTAGGCAATACAAATATCTTCGTATATCTAAACGTTCCAGAAATAGTAACTTTCTAAAAATAGTATACTTTCTCAAAAGCATATGGTTGTCAAATAACTTAGGAGGTACACACATTTGGATTACATTATTCTTTTATATATATGTGACTAATGTGTCATTTTATTTTATCTTCCCTTTTCCTAATTGCGCACCATCGCTTTTGGTCGCGGTTATAATTTCTTGTCTTCATATCCTCCATCGCCATCGATGTCATGTACCTCATGACGATTCTGGCTAAACCCTTTGAAACCCTATCATCTTGTAACCATTTCACAGATTGCTTCATAAACTACTATTTACTACTCTCATGCAAACCACATGCTATTTTATAAGTCATTGTAATGTCACCTTATAAATTTAATTTGCTATTGTTTTACGAGTCATTTACTTGGGTCTTACAAAATATTTGTTATCGCCAAAAAAAAATAATTAAAAAAATTAATAAAAAAAATTAGCAAATTACATTACTTCCACATTATTAACGGTTTCAAAAATTATTTTGAGTTCTATCTTAAAAATAGTATGGTTTATACATTTAAGTATAAGAAACATGACACTAGTTTGACGAAACTGAACATTGCATTGCTATTCCTAAATTATACATAGTCGTGCACCTATGTATAATTTAGAAGGAGCCATGCAAGGCTGAATAGTAGCCACCTTAAGATCTTGATAAAGATCAACTTTTTACCCGTAGTTCTGAAAAACAAAATTTTTGTGTGGTATGCAAGTAGTACAAATTGAGGGCATTCGCATATGTACCCTTATCTTTTCTCGAGCGAATTCTCCATATGCGGGTACGTTTTGACTTAACAACCGTCGTTCTAATTTTCCTTTCACTTCTCTCCATGATAGAAATTCTTTAGACCGCTCGTCTAATTATTGGCCATTGATACCGGACTTAGAGGTTCTGATGTTTCTATACTTTCTTCTCGACCCACCTTCTTTGAGTAGCGTTGGTAGATCTCTGAGATGCCTCCAGATGTGAATAATGAATTATGAAAGAATGGGTTTACGTATATCCGTTATGATGTTCGCCTTTCTTTTGACTCGAAATTCGTTCGTGTGGACGACACGTTGACTTCGCTCTTCAATTACTAACTTTATCTCTTACTTCCTTTTATTCGAGAATTGTTGTATGGATTTTCTTTTTCGGTTGTGTATCGACCGCCGCGAACTTAATGTGCTGACCGTGACCGTCTTACGAATTAACGATTTGATAAGTTCCTTGTTTCCTATTGTCTTATCGCCAACGCTTATATTCTATCATTTCCTTTAAGGACCCTCACGGCATTCAATTCGTTCCCTCATACCATTGCTTACACATTAGGTGATTACTATCACTTGTTCTATCTTCGTTTCTATCTTGTTACTTTGTCAAAACCCTAAGCACAAAATGCATTAAGCACCTCCATGGTCTTGTATAAAAATTTTATGAATCTTTATGAAAATTTTACAAATATTTCACAAGTGTTTAAAATTACCAAAATGACCTTCTCAAGTTAAAGAGTCGATTCTAACCACCCTCTTTTGTGAAAACCATGACTAATATTTATAATGACATAATGCTCTATCTTTCAAATTACCTGTTTTATACATCATAATTTAATCACGCCCTAATTATATGACCGATTTAAACTTCGTTTCAACAAATAATTCCTAAAGATTTGAAAATAGACCTTCTACGATCACAACCGTAAACCCGAGTTTCAACAAGTTTTTATACATGCATTCAACCCAAAAAAATAATTCAAAACGACTAAAAAAAATGGTTCTTGAACCTATTTTACCTCTAATATGAACACCATTTTTATCAAGAAAGAATAGTTTAAAATTCTCCTTATTAGTAGTTTTGTTTTCGAATCACCAAAACCTTGATAAATCCATATAATCATATTGCATCATTTTAAAGGTATTCTAACATTTTAACACCATAACCGAATAAACCTTACGTTTTCATAATAAAGAAGATGCCTAAGCCTAGTTTTAGAGCAATGTAAAATCCGGGACGAATTTTTCTTAACGGTGGTAGAATGTGACAATCCGTCTTTTAAAGTCCATATTTAATTCATATTTCGTTCTTATTTTTCTTGTAAAGTGAACTTTTATGTTTTACGGTTTACACGATTCGCAATTTCTCGTTCTTGTTAATCCTAAGCCGATTTAGGCAGTTTATCCGTTTAAGTGTAACCGTCTTTATTTTTATCTTTAAAAATTCCCTGTATTTAAGGTCACTACTTAATCTAAATTTATAATTAATTTCTAAATTTTAAATAATTCATTTTATTTTCTTAATTGATTTTTATTAAAATCATCAATTTTAAAACTCTCGCGAAACGTACAATTTAAATTTATCCGTTATATAATCGAGAAATCACCGACTTCGTATTCGGGCCTTGAGTGCCTAATTATTTTTGTTTTTGTAATAAATGTCTTTCTTGCGTTTTAAATTGCACCCGAGACAAAAATCACGGTTTAGGAAAAAGTAACGAACTAGGATAAGTAATTGGGCCCGGAAACAAAAGAAATACAATGGTTACCAATCAAAGCCCAACCAAGCCCACCCCAAAAAGGGGAGGCCGGTTGTATAGCTAAGCAAACGCACCCTTATAAAGTTTTTAGGGATTTTACTAGTAAAATATCTATATCCCAAAGATAAAAACCTCTCTTTTATTTCTTTTCTATATAAGCCGAAGCAAAACACACAGACAAACATATAACAACGTTAAAAAAAACCATCCGACTTCTCCTCCCTTTTCTCTCCCTGTTCGACGGCAGAAACCCCAAAACCACCACCATCAATCTTAAAACTCCGTCAAATCAACTCCATTTACCTTAAATCTCTTCCCCAATAAACCCTAATCAATTTCCCATTACAAAAATCAACCATGCAAGTGTTCTAAAGAAGTAAAAGATTTTGAAAATCATCAAGATTTAGGGTTTTAATTGGATTAAGGGCTATAGGATTATCAAGGGATGAACTAGGAGCATTTGTGAACAAGACTGAAGCAAGATAATCAAGTTAGGGTTCTTGGTTTTGGTGTATTAAAATCTACAGCCAAACATAACCCACCTAGGGTTTGTGTTTGATCTTTTAAATCATCCCATTGTAAGTTAAAAGTACTTTTCTTAAACCCTTTTTTATTGTTTTGATTTTCTAGTGAATGCATGTTCTTGATTTGGTTATTATGATCATACATGTACTTCTTATGATTGATCTTAGTAAAATTAGTGAAAATGAAGTGTAATGGTTATGGGATAGATTGTATTGTTGTATTTTGGCATTAGGATGGATTAATTGAGGATTTGGAAGTGCTTTGATTGAGTTTAGGAATAGATATTGCGGACTGTTTCCAGGTCAGTAGGGAAACGTGGTGTTTCCTCAAACAATTTGGCTTATGGTCTGTAAACAAAAAACATGGGGGATAGATATAGGTCCTAGGTACAGGTGGCGAATTGGACGCTTTTGTATCGATTCCGGATGAGGGAGATATGGCCTTTTTACGGAAGAAGGTCAAATCTGGAGCTGCTGTTGGGAAACGTGTTTTTCTACAGGTTATTATTCAATAAACTTAGGTTTTAAAACTTTGTTAGACACTAGACATTATAAGATTTCATCTCTCTTTGGATTCAATGTAAAAGCTATTATATAATAGGATTTATGGCCGAAACCGTAAACGTTAGAAATTCAGTCAACTTTCTGTTTTGGGTTACGGTTAGTAAAAATCTATTTCCCGTGGATTGGAAAATGGTATGATTGATTGGACAACAGTTATGGAAACTAGACTCATGTATCTTTCCGTGGGTGAAAACATCACCTTCATATCATTTATGGATTAAGAGATATGGTCTTGTGAATGTGACTAAAATTCTACAATGTAAGTTTTACGCCTTTTCTTGTGAATTAAAAGTGTGACCATTTAGTAAAGATTAAGAATGGCTAAGCGATACTTAGTAGACACTTATTTAGGGTTAAGTGCATGTCATACACCTATTTGAAAACTAAAAATACTTTGGTTTAGTCTTGGTGCAATATTGTTTATGTTTCAGATTCTTTAACTAGTATTGTATAACTATTCTATTATAATGATATCATATATCATTCTAAGTCGTGACTTGCTTTATAGATCTCAACTAATCTTTGGAGTCATCTTCTCATACTTGGTTTCTCATTCGATCATATACATACGGTGAGTTCATAGCCTCGCCTTTACTACTTTACTTTTTTTCTCGAAACCCGCAAGGGAGATACATGCTTGCTTTTATAAAATTGAACACAAATGGTTTTCAGTATGATGGACCCGAATTGTATGCTTAATGCTTGAGTACCTATTTCTAAAGACCCTAATATCGTGAACCATTAACTACTTGTGATGGGTAGACGCTATGGTAATAAATAGGCCTATGGGGTGACTCCCCGTCCGGGGTATGAATCCTTTTGGAACACCCACTTGCAACGGATATATTATCTGAGAAGTTATAGGTATATGGCAATAGTACCTAATCTTTTGGGGCAAACTACATTTGTATCTCGTCAAAGGGATCGGTTGTCATGAGCTCAATGCATATATATATATAAATATATAACTTGTTTGATCTACAAGTTTTCCCGATGATTTAATATTTGTGTTCTAAATCATAATGTTTAATTAAACCTATGAATTTCACTCAACGTTTCGTTGACTTTTTAGCATGTTTATCTCAGGTAGTCAAAGCTAAGGACGTGGAGCTTGGGACGAGTAGAAACTTGCGCTTAAAAATGATTTTTGTTAAAGCATATGATATCCATTCCTCAAAAACAATGTCTTTTTACTTTGTTGAACACTTGTGTCATGTTTCTTTTATATTGGGACAACGCTTGCACTCTCAAATTTTCTTTTGGAATGGAACATGTTTGATAACGTCTCTTTTTGAGTCGTTCTATATAATATATGAGTGTTGTACTTATTATTAACACCCCATTGTTAGACCCGAATCATGTTATAAATTGGGGGTGTTAAAGTCCAGTAATATAAAACACGATATGTAGAGCTATCCCAGTATCTAGTTCACTTGTTAGGCGTAACTAGACCCAGTGGAATGATAGGTCGCATATTCAAACACGTAGACAAGTATCAAGTGATAAACATAATTAGAATTTCAACAATAAATTAAGAAATTGATTTTAAAACAAACCAAACATTAAATCTTCATTAAGATGGGTAATACCTTAGGGTATTAGCCCATAACCATTGTAGTTATACAAGCGTGATCAAATAACCAAGGTAAGCTAAATGTTTTACCGAACGATACTAAAAATTAAATGATTACAAGAGTATAGGTATTACACGGTGTCTTCTATGGAATCGTGATCGATGCTTGACCATTGGTTGCTCTTCTTTTCTTTAGAAAATCGTCTTTTATGTGTATGGTATAGAGAATATGATTTTGCACACTGATAACTCGTTTTTGAGTCTTCTATTTATAGTGTCTAAAAAAGACTGGATACGCCGTATTGAGCTAGGCCAATACGGCATATTGGGGTATTTTCCTTGGAGTGCGTGCTAAGTTTATAATCAATCAAATATTCATTCCTAAATTATAATTAACTTCGTATCTTTGAATGTCTATCCAGATGGATACGGCGTATGATAGAAGAGTGATACGCCGTATTGCGATTTGTTTGTACGTGTTTTCTTGTGAAGAGTTGGCGTTGATACGCTGTATCTCTTTTTATGGATACGGCGTATTGGGCAGAATTAAGCAATCTTCAAATATCATTGTTTTAGCTCCAAAATATGCACCTTTTAGCATGTCTTCACAAATCACTCATTAATTACTGCAAATAATACTTTTAGGCAATTAAGTACAAATTCTTGCAATAATTATATAAAAGTCGGTAACTTACTCGGGATAAATGATAGTATAATTGTAACGTTATTTGATGTCATCAAATATCCCCTTACTTAAATCATACTTGTCCTCAAGTAGACTCTAGAAATTTATTGAAAATGTATCCCAATCGAAGTTAAGAATTTTTCTGTTTAAGCACTTCTTTTGTTTTAATCACCTATACAAGACCAAGCATCTCACAAAATATGAAAATGAAAACACTCAGATCACTCAACTAATCTAGGGTGTAACATTTAATTGGTACGCTCATTTGCTTGGTCGTGATTAGTTTCATATCATATGCTTGACAAGGATACACATCCCACCACTAGAGCTAAGGAGAAACAAGTCAAAAGGTAAATTGGGTTTTTATTATAAGGCTAAGGGTTGATCATTCTAACAATCTTTCATTGATAGTAACACACCAACAAGGCAGCTGAAATTCAACTTAGGGAATTAAGAAGAATAGGCAAGCATAAAAACAAGGGTCCGATAAGTATTACTTCTACTTAGGACAGCAATTTGCTTCTAAGGAAAGGGTGAGAGGAAGAGTTCGGATGCATTCAGTTAAAACTAGGAGAAAGCTAATAATGTTAAAACATGATAAAGAAAGGGTGAGAGTTAGATGTCAAGGCACAATTCCAGCATTGGTCCCTTATGTTGATACTCAAACTGATATGGGCAAAAATGAAATTTCGCAAACAAAAGGTGGTCCAGTCATTAGAGAAAACAACATTAGTGGCAAGTAGAATATTTTGGGCAAAGACAAAACATGCAAGGGGAAGGGTAAAAATGTTAATAAACAAAAGAAATAGACAAATACTCATGCCCTTGGACAATGCTTGTTGCATACACCAGTGAAGGCAGATGGGAGGTAAGAACATTGAATAAACTTGAAGAAGGTAACAACTGCAGACAATCAAAAGAAATTAAAGCGTGTCCATCTAAATTTCTCAGATCATATTATCAAATCACTTGCTAAACAATCCAAATATTACTGAGCGTGCATTTTCAAGATCAAAATCACCAAACAATTTGATGTGGGGGTCTCAAGATGAAAAGCTTTAGGTGCAAGAGAATTGCACTGATAAAATGACAGGCAGTTACAAGGGAGGCATATTTCACTGCTTAGAGAATATGCCCAAGAATTAATTAATCAAAATCCAGGCACAATTGTTAGGATTGATGTACAACAAGAACCTAATCCAGAGTCTATGACAAGAACTTTTAGAAGGGTGTGTGTGTGTGTTTGGGAGCTCTCAAACAAGGTTTTAGAGCTTGTAGCAGAGATATCTTAATATTAGATGAATGCTTCATGTCTCGTCCTTGGCCAGGTCAAATACTAATAACAGTTGGGGTTGATGCAAACAATGGGATGTATCCAGTAGCGTATGCTATAGTTGAAGCAGAAAGTAAGGCATCTTGGTGTTGGTTTTTGTCCTTACTTGGAGAGGATCTTGGTATAGAAGCCAACTTCAATTACACTTTTATTTCTGATAGGCAAAAGGTACATATTTTACTGTATATTTTGTCATGTGTTTTATGTAAATCCCATCCTTAACCTTAACTTTCCACAGGGACGTATACAAGCCATTGCAAGTGTGTTTCCAAGTGTTGAACACATGTACTATGTTAGGCAATTCATGAGAATATGAAGTCCCAGTTTAAAGGAGGTGTATACAAGGAGATGCTTTGGAATGCAGCCAAAGCCACTTCTATTGGTGAATTCAACAAAAAGATAGTTGAGCTCAAGTCATTCAACTCTGATGCTTATGATTGGTTGATGAAGATTCAAACTGAACAATGAAGCAAAGCCTATTTTTCAGGTAATTAACTAACTCATACTGGACAAAAGCATACTAATAATTGGTCATATGCTTATATAGTGTGCCATTTGTTTAACAGGCAGAGCCAAATGTGATCTACCCTTAAACAACATATGTAAGGTGTTCAATAGGCAGTTACTTGATGGCAAAGATCAACCCATCATTACTTGTCTGGAATATATCATAGAGTACTTGATGAAGAGGATTGTAGTAGTTCAGAAGGTGATAGCTAAGACTGTTGGACCACTTACTCCTTCTGTGACTACTCTTTGATGCTATTAAAAAAAGGCTACTGAGTATATTATTCTATAGAATGGAGGTTTTTTATATCAAGTAACTAGGCCTTACAAGGATCAGTATATTGTTAACATGGAAATAAGGTTGTGTTCTTGTAGGAAGTGGGAGCTGACTGGCATACCATGTAAACATGATGTAGCTACAATATACAACATGTTTGAGAATTCAGTAGGAGTTGCTATACCTGAACAATAGGTTCATGCTGCTTACAGACTTGAAACATGGGCACATGTATACTTATTCAAGGTCAACCTATGTAATGGCAGGGAGATATGGCTAGAAGTTGAGGCTACAACAGTCATAGCACCACCTTTGTACAAACCCCAAGTTAGCAGGCCACCAAAGAAGAGGAAGAAGTCACATGATGAGGTTACAAATGAAAGTTGTTCATCAGGCAAGCTTTCTAGGAAGGGCAAGTCAGTCAGGTGTGGTAAATGTGGAAATGTAGGTCATAACATGAAAGGTTATAGGGGTCAAGGTGGTGCAACTCAAGCTGTTGTACAAGGACTATCTATGGTTAAGGTGGTGCAAGAAGAACTGTTGGTGCAAGGAATGTCTTTGGTCAGGCAAGTGCAAGACAAGTTGTTGGTGCAAGGACTGTCTCTGGTCAAGCAGGTGGTGCAAGTAATGTCTCAAGTCAATCTGCTGGTTCTAGTCAACCCATTGTAGCATAAAGCACATCAACTGGTGCAAGGAATGCCTCAAGTCAACCTAGTGCAGCACCAAGCACAGCAAGCCATGGACCAACTCAGCATAGTGTAGGACCAAGGCAAGGTTTTCAGGCACCAAGACCAGGTTTTCCAACACAAAGATTGACCAAGGTGATTGCCAGCAGACACAGCCCAAGGAAATTGTCATCTTAGTTCAGTTATTATGTAGTGGGTCTTTGAACAATATGAATTTTGTTATAAGTAGTTCAGTTATTATGCAGTAGGTCTTTGAACAATATGAATTCTGTTATAAGTAGGAACTTTTTCATGTAATAACTCTATATTTGGTTAACTCTGAATTAGAAGTACTATGTTTGACCTTCTAAATTCAATTGTCATGTAGTGTACATTGTTGGTCTTTTTCCTTATTTTGACTATTGTTAAGGTCAAACAGGGTTGCTTTATACAGGGTTGCTTTATACATTGTGTTCATAATGTTACTTCGTTTGACCTTCCAAAGTCAAACATGGTTGCTTTATACAACAAATAGAACAAAACCAAATGCTAAGCAAAACAAACAAAGTATATCAAAGAGACCAATTTCCATTGCTTCATTACCAAAACCATTGGTTCTTACATAAACAACATCATACAACAACACACTAAACAACCACTAAACAATATCATCTAAGATCATAGATATAACCCCACATCATCAAGCTATGATGACATCAAATAACGTTACATTTATACCATCATTTATCCCGAATAAGCTAACCACTTTTATATAATTATAGCAAGAATTTGTACTTAATTGCTTAAAAGTGTTATTTGCAGTAATTAAGGAGTGATTTGTGAAGACATGCTAAAAGGCGCATATTTTGGAGCTAAAACGATGATATTTGGAGATTGCTTATTTCTGACCAATACGCCGTATCCAGAAAAGAGATACGGTGTATCAGCGCCAACTCTTCACAAGAAAACGCGTACAAATAATTCCCAATATGGCGTATCACTCTTTTGCCATACGCCGTATCCAACTGGATAGACATTCAAAGATACGAAGATATTTATATTTTAGGAATGAATATTTTATTGATTATAAACTTAGCGCGCACTCCAAGGAAAATACCCTCAATACGCCGTATTGGCCTAGCTTAATACGGCGTATCTAGTCTTTTTCAGAGAAATTAAATAGAAGACTCAAAAATGAGTTTTCAGTGTGCAAAATCATATTCTACATACAATTCACATAAACGACGATTTTTTAAAGAAAAGAAAAGCAATCAAAGGTCAAGCATCAATCACGATTCCATAGAAGACACCGTGTAATTCCTATACTCTTGTAATCATTTAATTTTTGGTATCGTTCGGTAAAACGTTTAGTTTACCTTGGTTATTTGATCACGCTTGTATAATTACAATGGTTATGGGCTAATACCCTAGGGTATTAGCCATCTTAATGAAGATCTAATATTTGGTTTGTTTTAAAATTGATTTCTTAATTTATCGTTGAAAGTTTAATTATGTTTATCACATGATACTTGTCTACGTGTTTGAATATGCGACCTATCATTCAACTGGGTTTAGTTACGTCTAACAAGTGAACTAGATACTGAGATAGCTCTCCATATCGTGTTTTATATTACTGGACCAATAGGATCACAAATAATGTTCTGTCTTTGTCTTTAAATTATGAGCTTAGTTGGACCGGCAGGTGACCCGTAATGTTTCAACAAGTATGTTCTTAATTAATTGATTAAGATTTGAACAGTGAACTACCAGTATATAAAATACCAATATCGTCAAACCGGAAGTAGGTAAAAGTCCCGATGGGCTTATGGGTTTGACGAAGATCGACCATTGCAATTTTAATCCCTAATAGATATTAAATTAAACATAAAAGGATGACTTATGTGTGTGACAACGTTAAAAAGTGACAGTCCATTCAACGTTGTTTAGGTCCTTAGGTATGATGTCCCGCCTAAAGTCTTAAAGAATGATAATTGCCGCTTTGAGATATAAGAAATCATTGCACAAAATAAACAAATCCAGCGTTAATCAAATTAATCATGTGTCTAGATACGGTTTTTTATCATTGGCTATGTACCTCTCTTTATCTCTTTAGATTTTAGTTATGTCTGTGACATGTCTTTAAGATTGAGTTTGAGTAGATTTGATTATTGTTCACTCATAAAACCTGTCCAGTCTCTCAGGCTAGAAAACCCCCTATTAAAACATTAGTAAACTATATACATAATTTATCATTAGTAAACGTATATAGCATAGGTTTAACAAGTAATTAGAATTAACTTAATTAGAGTAATTAAAATACTGATAGAATATAAGGTTAACGACCTCGCTCTTAGTGTTCGACACCCTACTTACCACGAAACTCCACCCGATCGGGTACACTGCCTGTTCAAGTGTTGTTTTAGGATAAGTCGGCTAAATATAAATTTAAAACTTGGTAATCAATAAATTGACCCTGCACAACAGCACATCAAGTTTTTGGCGCCGCTGTCGGGGAATAAAAAAGTTTAACCTTTAATTTTATTAGTATTTCTAACCATTAGTTTAGAATAATTTAACTAGTATAATTTTGTTTGTATTTAATTTAATTGTGTGTTTAAATTCAAGCATTATTTAATTGTTTTCATAAGTACTCTGCCTTGTAGTCCGTTTCTTTGTTTCTGATTTCCAGCATAGGTGTATCATGGATGATCCAAACATCACTATGGAAGAATATACCAGACTCGAAGAAGAAAAGGCTCGAGGAGGAGATGCGCGAGTTGCGGCAGAGTGTTATAGGCTTGCGAGGAGTTGTTGAGAGCTTTATTACCGAGCAGACTAGAGTCTCCACCTGGATGATCAGCTGTATGACACAGCTCATGGATGCCAGTGGCCGTACTTATCAAGCATTTGATAGCACCCTTGTCGGTAGCTCACGGGTGCCCTACCAGAGGCGTGTCATACCCAGGACCGGTGACGCCAGCACCTCAGCCCCACAGCAGCTAGATCCATGATCACTCTCTCTCCCACTTTTTGATCTTGTGTACATATTTATTCATATCATGATGTATTTGAAACTTTTCATCTTTTGTTATATATTATGATGTGATGATTTTGGTTTGCTTGTGTGTGATAGAATCAAGTTTGGCAGTAAGTTCAGCAACATAGTTCATTGATCGATTACAAGCTCGAGATTTCAAAAACCTTTGCATGAAACATGTATTAACATGTGAGAAGAAGCTTGTGAAGAAAAAGTCGAACTTAACGACTAACTGAAACAAAAGTGCTTCCCGGGAGACAACCTGGTCATTTTTAATTGTTTGCACGAGTCTGTCTTCCCAGACACTCCATACGGCATATCGAACCCCTCTAGATATGGCGTATGGATGTGTTTGGACGTTATCAGTCTGTAATTTAATTTCCAGTACTTTGAACTTTTTAATTGTTTTTACAGGAACCATACGGTGTATCCTTGGGTTTAGGATACGGCGTATTGATCCATGTACAGTTGTGTGTTTAATTGTTTTCCTACATTGTAACCATTGTATAACCGAGATAGGAATTGCACTTTTGTCTTCTAAACTTTTATGCAGGACCTTGATATAAGGAAATCGACGATATGGTATACTCTGAAAAAGACGTGTGTTGAACTCGTACGAGCATTCTGAAGCCTTGTCAACACACTTTTGCTCAAGAACTCAAAATTGGAGAATCATCCCGAGCAACATATCAAGGAGTTCCTCGTTTTAATTCTATTTCCCATTTTCTTTAATTGTTTTATCTATACAACGAGGACGTTGTATAATCTAAGTGAGGGGATGGAGAATTAGAACGCCTACTTGTCCTTTCTTTTACAAATAATATGTTATATGCTTAAATTATGCCAAATTTAAAATTTTTTCTAGCATAACTTTTGTAAAAAAAATTACTAGTTGCATGACCTCGCGCACTATAACCCTTAATACTAAATTGTGGGAATTAAGCCTATTCCGTTTCCAAACATTTACTAAAAGTTTCACAAAAATTATGAGTGTGTCGGTGATGTAGTGGACTTTAGAACTTGGCTTGGTGTATCACTCGAGACCACAACGATGAGTACTATGGACTTTGATGGAGAAACATTTTTAATTGGTAAATTTCTAGGAATACACTAAAAAGCCTAAATGTTGTAAAATTAACTAACTACACTTGTTAGTTAAACCCCGTGTAACCATTTGCTTACTCTCACTATAAGAGTAAGATTCTCTAGAAAAACCTGTTGAGCCATTCCTGTCTTTTTCACACCATATGTCTATTTCGTTACACCTTTACACCTTAGCCTACCTTGTAGATTAAGCCTACTTAATCAAAGTTGCTAGTTGTTTTTGTGTAAAGTTTTGTATTTCCTGTGTCAAAGTGAAATTTTCTATCTCCGGTTAGATCGGGAAATTGCACAATGCAATGGGAAAATATGTAGCTCGTGTATTTTTCTACTTTCGTGATTATGTATTATGTCCGAAGATGAAGTGTTAAATGAAAAATTATCCGGATGAATTATCATTGTGAAGACGGTGAAATTGCACCGAGGTTTATGTTATAAAAAATAGAAAAATAAAAAATGCATCAAAAAAGAGAAGGATGATTGATAGTCGGTTTGCTAAACTTAAATCGATGAAATACTTGGAAGGATCGATTATTCGTTGATATGTGGATAAAAATCAACGATGTATAGTTTTGTATAAAGTGGCCGATATCACGACTTTTGTAAAAGTATGTAACTTTGGGATGTTTGGGAAGTTGACCGTTATGGGAACGCCAACTGAGATTGTCTTTGTCATCTCTATGATCGAGGCGTTTGTATATATTTCGAGTCTTATCATGGAATGGTCGGGAAAAGTTACTAGCAACTACCTTATTTGTTCAAGCTTAATCTATTTGTTTTGTGAATTTTATTTAACAACAATTTGCTTCTCATTCCTAGCAATTAACCTTAGGTTTTACTCGAACGAGGTTGAGATCGAGTCATGCATGTCTATTCTGTCATTACGGCTATGTATGCGTGATTCAGCCACCTTGTTGGTTTATCACTTTTGGTGAAAAATAGAAGATCCCTACCTTATATCATTCTTCATCCTAACCATTGGTTAAACTCAAATGAGGATGAGATCGAATTGTACATGTCTATTCTGTCATTACGGTTGTGTATGTATGATTCAGCTGCCTTGTTGGTGTGGTACTATCGGTGAAAGATTGTTAGAATGATCAACCCTTAGCCTTATATAAAAACTTAATTTACCTTTTGACTTGTTTCTTCTTAGCTCTAGTGGTGGAGATGTGTATCCTTGCTAAGCATATGATATGAAACTAATCACGACCGAGCAAATGAGCGTAACAATTAAATGTTACACACTAGATTAGTTGAGTGATCTGAGTGTTTTCATTTCCATATTTCGTGAGGTGCTTGGTCTTGTACAGGTGATTAAAACAAAAAAAGTGCTTAAACGGAAAAATCCTTGACTTCGGTTGGGATACATTTTTAATATAATCTAGAGTCTACTTGAGGACAAGTAGAATTCAAGTGGGGGGATATTTGATGACATCAAATAACGATACATTTATACCATTATTTATCCCGAATAAGCTAACCACTTTTATATAATTATTGCAAGAATTTGTACTTAATTGCTTAAAAGTGTTATTTGCAGTAATTAAGGAGTGATTTGTGAAGACATGCTAAAAGGCGCATATTTTGGAGCTAAAACGATGATATTTGGAGATTGCTTATTTCTGACCAATACGCCGTATCCAGAAAAGAGATACGGCGTATCAGCGCCAACTCTTCACAAGAAAACGCGTACAAATAATTCCCAATACGGCGTATCACTCTTTTGCCATACGTCGTATCCAACTGGATAGACATTCAAAGATACGGAGATATTTATATTTTGGGAATGAATATTTTATTGATTATAAACTTAGCGCGCACTCCAAGGAAAATACCCCAATACGCCGTATTGGCCTAGCTCAATACAGCGTATCCAGTCTTTTTTAGAGACTATAAATAGAAGACTCAAAAACGAGTTTTCAGTGTGCAAAATCATATTCTACATACCATACACATAAAAGACGATTTTCTGAAGAAAAGAAGAGCAACCAAAGGTCAAGCATCAATCACGATTCTATAGAAGACACCGTGTAATTCCTATACTCTTGTAATCATTTAATTTTTAGTATCGTTCGGTAAAGCGTTTAGTTTACCTTGGTTATTTGATCACGCTTGTATAATTACAATGGTTATGGGCTAATACCCTAGGGTATTAGCCATCTTAATGAAGATCTAATGTTTGGTTTGTTTTAAAATCGATTTCTTAATTTATCGTTAAAAGTTTCATTATGTTTATCACATGATACTTATCTATGTGTTTGAATATGCGACCTATCATTCAACTGGGTCTAGTTACACCTAATAAGTGAACTAGATACTGGGATAGCTCTCCATATTGTGTTTTATATTACTGGACCAATAGGATCACAAATAATGTTCTGTCTTTGTCTTTAAATTATGAGCTTAGTTGGATCGGCAGGTGACCCATAATGTTTCAACAAGTATGTTCTTAATTAATTGATAAAGATTTGAACAGTGAACTACCAGTATATATAATACCGTCAAACAGTAAGTGGGTAAAGTCCCGATGGGCTAGGGTTTGACAAGATCACCATTGCTTTAATCCTTAGATAGATTATAATTAAACTAAAAGGATTCTTTATGCGGATACGTTAATTGTGACAGAGTCAACATGTCTAGGTCTTGGGATGATGTCCCGCCTAAGTCTTAAGAATGATATGCCGCTTCGAGATAAGAAATCATTGCACTAAATAAACAAACCAACGTTTAATCGGATTTAATATGGCTAATACGGTTTTCTATCATTTGGCTTGTACCGCTCTTTTATCTTCTGGTTGTTTTCTTGCATGTTTATTGTGTTTAGAATTGATTATTGTCACCATAAAACCTGTGCCAGTCTCTCAGGCTGAAAACCCCCCATTGTCATATGATCTCTCAGGCTTGACCCCCGGCCCCCCCCCATTACATTAGAAACGTATCTTAGTATAGGTTTCATAGGTTTCACAAGTAATTAGAGTAATTAAAACACTGATAGAATATAAGGTTAACGACCTCGCTCTTAATGTTCGACACCCTACTTACTACGAAACTTCACCCGATCGGGTACACTGTCCGTTAAAGTGTTGTTTTAAGATAAGTCTGCTAAATATAAATTTAAAACTTGGTAATCAATAAATTGACCTTACACGACAGCACATCAAGCTACAACTTCCATCAAAACAACCAAAAGACCCAAGAAAAAAGTAGGAAAAAGGCAAATGCCAACCAAGTGAAAAGCAAATACTTCTTCAAGTTCCGGTTTGCTCACAAGCACCATCATGTGAGCTTCCATCCTATTCCTCACCCTTAGCAACCCCGGTATTATCATCATAGCTCTTTGATACATGGGGGGATTCACTCAGTCAAAATAAATGCAACGTTCACCATCGATATGCGGGCATGTAAGGAACCTGCGACCTGGATTTATATCGGTCCATGATGTTCGGGTTACTGCAGGATACCCACAAAAACATAAGGCCATTGATCTTAAGGGTTAAGGTTCTTGGGAGTATTTTTGGGTTTGGTGAATTGGGATTTGGGCGACGTATAGAGGAGTTATAAGGCGTGGAATTGGCGGGAGATGTTATGAGGGTTATAGGGTAACACTGTTAGTCCTTTAGGTGGGTAAAGTAAGTGAAGTGCCGATTTTGCCCCTGACGATACAAAAAGATAACGAAAATCTGGATGGAGTTACGGTCAAAGGACCGGTCAACTCATTTGGGACAACTAGAGGGACGTCTGGTGTGATTAACGTCGAAACAGGACGAAACCAGCAATTTGGGTATAACCACAAAGACGAAACGTGTAATTACCTCCCACGAAAATATCTCTTCCTGATTTTTTAAGTAATTTAAAATTTTAAAGGCATCTTATCTTAATCTATAGCGTGTCACATGATATTAACAAATACAGCGTGTTATATGCCGAATAGAGGTTTAATTATATGTCCTAAAATTTATAAAATGAACTTTGGTGTCCTAAAATTTATAAAATGAACTTTGGTGTATCTCACAGACTCACATGAAAGTTTACACTGTTATAATTTCGAAAGAAATACGAGTAGTATTTTTCATGTCAAATATATCAGAAAAAAACACTATCGTGATTTTCATGATCCTATCTTATCTTTGCTAATCTTCTTTGAAATATAGGTTGCATTTAGTTGGAAATATCATAGAAAAAGTTCAAAGAATCTCTAGCAGTTTGAATAAAATCTCAAGAATATGATTCATATAATTTATCTAAATCATCCTATAGAATTGTAAGAACTTTTATAAGTAATCCATGTACCATAAGTCCATAACATATCAAAACTATGAACATTTTAAATGTGATTTGGATGTGGTTATTGTTTATTGTTTATTTAAGACCATAAGTGGTTTCGATCCAAAAGATTAGACTAAACTAATATGAGTTAAACTAAATTTAAAGCATAATCCAGGACATAACTTGCCAGCTGCAATTTGTCACTATTTTATTACTGGTCAACCTTGTAAACTCTACAAATAGTCCATCAACTCTGTAATCTTAATGATGGAATTGGTCTTTAACCCCTCAAGTTTCATTATAACAAATCAGCAAAATGGAAAACAGCAAATGGATAGCCACGGTAGCGAGCATATGGATCCAGTGCACCTGCGGCCCAACTTACGTCTTTGGCATCTACTCTGCAGCCCTCAAATCAAGCCAAGGTTATGATCAATCCACTCTGGATACAGTCTCTGTCTTCAAAGACATTGGTGCTAATATCGGAGTCTTATCGGGTATACTCTACCACGCGGTCACATATAACAAAAATGGTTCACCTAGGTGGATGACACGTTTTGGGTCAGGTCTGCCTTTAGTATATTTGGCAGGAGCGGTTCAGTTTTACACACACACACACTTTTTGTATGTGGTGTTACTGTTACAGGATTGATTTGAAGCCTCATGTGTTTGCATCGGTGCTTCTTCAATGTTTCAATCATTGGCTGCCCACCGCATGACGACTAGTAACACTGTCTGATGTGGTTGTTTCCGTTAGTACCTGAGGCCCGAGGTGCGAGGAGGGTAGTTGGGGTGAACAAGCCGCGTGTGTGGTTCGCATGTAGATTACAAGGGTAGAATTGCGAGTGAGGGGGAGTGTGGAGGGGGGGGGGAGTGGGTTATGTATATTTGGCAGGAGCGGTTCAGTTTTTTGCGGGTTATTTTTGTATGTGGTTGACTGTTACAGGAGTCATTGAGAAGCCTCATGTGTTGCTCGTGTGCTTCTTCATGTTCATGGCTGCACACGCGCAGACGTTCTATAACACTGCTGATGTTGTTGTTGCCGTTAGTAACTTCCCTGATTATAGTGGAACAACCATTGGCATTATGAAGGTATACATAATTTATGTTTCATTTTGAATGATCAGTTGGTTAGCAATGTTATGATTATAAAAGTGGCAATTTTTTTTATAAGAACCATTTATAACTGAAGTAAGTAATTTTCTCCTCATTCCCAGGGCTTTATTGGTCTAAGCGGAGCGATACTAATACAAATTTACCAAATGCTATTCGATGGCAACCCAACGGCCATCTTACTGATGCTTGCTGTGTTACCAACACTTATGTCTCTTATACTCATGTCCTTTGTCCACGTAAACCCTGCAAACACAACCAACGACAAGCAACATTTGAATGGCTTCTCACTTATCGCACTTAGTGTTGCTGCATATCTAATGATCATAATCATCTTTCAAAACACCTTCACATTCCCATTATGGGCTCACATCCTAACAACCATTGTTCTTTTAATAATGTTGTCGTCTCCTCTTCATGTGGCACTCAAAGCTAAGAAACAAGAACAACAAACACACGCACCCTCTTCCGCTCCATTGATCACACATTTAGAGCCTCAAGAGAATGCATTGGTTGAAATGAATCTACTACAAGCCGTATGCACCATAAACTTTTGGTTATTGTTTGTACCCTTGGTTTTCGGTATGGGGTCGGGCTTAGCGACAATAAATAACATTGCTCAGATAGGGGGGTCCCTCGATTACTCGACAACAGAAATCAACACAATGGTTTCTCTATGGAGTATATGGAACTTTCTTGGGCGGTTTGGTGGTGGATTTGTGTCTGATTACTTCCTTCACAAATATGGTTTGGGACGACCATTGTTTATTTCGCTTACACAAGCAACAATGGTCCTCGGCCATTTGATCATTGGTTCTGGTGGAAATCTATACGTTGCTTCAGTAATTGTTGGTATTTGTTATGGAGCATATTGGTCTTTAATGCCTACAATCACTTCAGAAATATTTGGGGTGAAGCATATGGGGACTATTTTTAACACCATCACTGCAGCTAACCCAATTGGTTCTTATTTACTTTCTGTGCGAGTTATAGGCAGCATTTACGACAAGGAAACACAGGGAGGAGGGGGTTCATGTTATGGGCTACATTGCTTTATGCTTTCATATTTCATATTTGCCGGGGTTTGTGTCTTTGGATTTCTTATTTCATTAATGTTGTTTTTCCGCACAAGGGGGTTTTATTCATTGCTTTTGCAAAGACGATTGAAGAAACTTCAAGTGTAGCAAGAAAGAAAAGAGAACTAGTTTGTGTGGTACGATTGATTTAAGTACATGTCGGATTCTATAAGAATCTACTCATTCTTGTTTATTCATGTAATGAACTTTTTTAAACCACAATATGATATATTTATTCATGTAACGAACTTATTTACACCATCAAAGATTACACTCATTTCTTTCTACAACCCACATTACTAACAAGCTTTATCTACACACTTTTACACTTGGTGGTCTATTTATTTCAGCCAGAACCTCGATCTCTCTTTAGTACAATTTGCTCATAAAACCTTCTGGTCCGTACAAACAGCCACAAACCAATGGCAAACCCCACAAATGTGGTAAACGCCATTATAAGAAATGATGAACGAAAACAGTGTTTTCCAATGCAGTACTCTGTCCCTCCACGAGCCACTTCTCTGTCATAAAGATAACCAATCACCCTCACAGAAAAGAAATACGATCCAACCGGGCCAGCAATTGTGATGGCGTTAAATATCGTCCCGAAATGTGAAACCCCAAAAATCTCGGAAGCAATTGTTGGCATTAACGACCATTGTGAACCATAAAAGATACCGAGCAAAACTGAACCCACATAAAGGGCCCCAGGCAAACCAGATGCAATCACACAATGACCAATGCTCATAAGTCCTAAAGTGATGGCTATGAACACTGGTCTAGCCCATTTATGTGTATAGAGAATGTAGTCCGAGACATAGCCTGCACCAAACCGGCCCACAAAGTTCCATACGCTCCATAAAGAGACTAAAGTACTAGTTTCAAAAGTGGTGTAACCAAGAGACTCGCCCACCTGGGCTAAGTTGTTTATAGTGGCTAGACCTGTACCCATGCCAGTAGCTGTTGTAAGAAACAAACACCAAAAATTAACCGTACAAATAGCTTGCACCAGATTCTTATCATCTTCTACTTCTTCGTCCAAGAAATCTTGATTATCTGATACGTCGTTCAGTAATTGGTTTGAATCTGCAAGGTTTTCTGTTGACCGTGCTTTGACTGCAACATATAGAGGTGATGCTAGCAATATGACCAGCACCAAGAAGACAATGATACGTGCTGGTATATTTAAAGTAACTACTTGCTCTATGATTATTATCGAAAATAGATATGCTGCGATAATAATGGAAATGAGTGATAAACCATTGAGATGTTTCTTTTCGTTGATTTCATTTGCTTGATAAGCTTTTACACTAGACATGAACAACAAAGTGTTTAGAAACGGAAGCAAAGCTAACATCAGAATGTATGAGGTGGGTCCGGCATTGAATACTGTTTGATATACTTGAAGTAATATCGCTCCACTCAAGCCAAGAAAACCCTGGTCATAGAACGAAAATGAGCCAAAACACAAAGGCCAAGCATCCCCATATCATTAGATCATTACAATAACTACTGATTGACCTTGTACACATTATAATGCCACGCCCTATGAAAAAATGTCAAGATAGGACCTTTTTATTACCACATGTTGATATTTGAGATCAAATGGACTCGCACTTAATTTCAAACTCAAGGCACATTTTAGCATCTTCTATATAAAGATACATTATTTAATGTTTACAAGTAAAGTAAATTTTTTAACCAATTATAAGATTCTTTGTACAAAACTAAACACTTGCAATAAATTCTGAACTTGAAAACAACAATTTTGACCTGAAAGTCAAAGGGTGCTAAGGGGGTGTTTGGAATTTTTCATTTGAAAAATAGTAAACAGCTTACAAATTATAAGGCACCTAAAAATAAGTACTTCTGGAAATTGTATTTAGCTTAGCTTACTTTGTAAGAAATGCAAGAATACTCAAAAACAAAATATGTGTTAAAACGTTTCAATCAGATTCATCTATCAAAAGTTTCAAGTTAATTGTGTTTGTAAAAAAGCAATAGTAGCTAAAATAAACACTTTAAAATAAGAAGCTCACCACATGCTTATCAGACTTACTATGAGAAGCAATTCGGACGACGACTACAAAAACAACAACAACAACGATACCCAATCCCGCCTGGGCAAGGTATGCGGGAGGTGGTATTGTGCTTAAAAATAAGCAGATTAGCATAAAAGCACAAAAACTAAGGGCCCGTTTAGTTGGCAAAAAATATCTCATTTTTCCATGAAAATTTTCATGTGAAAAGGAAAATATTGAAAATTCATTCTCACTTTTTTTCAACATTTTTCAAAAAAAGTGAGAAGCCCATTTTATCATTCTCATTTCTTCTCAACAAAAAGAAAAAAATGTAACTCCAACTAAACGGATTTTCGAACTCTTCTCTAAAGAAGAAAAACAATTCCCTTCCATAGGAAATTAGAAACTGAAAAATAAGAAAAAATTTCAGCAACTAAACGGCCCCTAAGCAATCCAAACACTCGCTAATGTAGTAAGCGAAAAGTATCAGTGTAATCACCATTAATAAACATAAAAATAGAAAAACTTATGTGACATAAAGTAGCAATACCTTCATGATGCCAACAATAGTCCCACTATGCCTCCTAAAATTAAGGACACCAGTAACAACATTAGCAGTATTCAAAAAAGTGACCCCATGAGCAGCAAGCAACATAAACAAACACAAGACCCAAACAGGCACCACCTCAACCCAACCACTAACACAAACCCACATCATAAAATAGCCCAAAAAGCACTGAACAGCACCAACTAACAAAACCACCCATGGCCCACCAAACCTTGTCTTTTCTACAGTTGTGTAGAGTAGACCTGAGAGAATTCCTATGTTTGCACCAAAGTCTTTGAAGACAGAGATTGTGTCTAAGGTGGATTGAGTGTAGTGTTGGGAGGTTTTGAGGGAGGGTGAGTAGAAGGAGAAAGTGTAGAGTGAGCCGCTTGTGGATTGGATCCATATGCTTGCTACTGTTGCTGTCCATTTGTTGTTTACCGTCATTTTCCGATCAGTAGCGCAGGGCTTTAGAAGTTGAGTGTAGTGTTGGGAGGTATATATCTATACTATTATATAAATATTATAGATATTATATATGTCCATTAAAAATTAAGATAAGGAGGTGCAATCTTGATCATCCATCTTATTTTAGAAAATCACATCATAGAGTGACATGTGTCACTTCTTAATTAAAAAATCACTTTTATTTTCAATTTGACATATCTTTTTATCTATTTGTTTTTTTAATTATCTAATTTCACCTTATTTTTTAAAATTTCGTGATCTTTAATTCAAAATCCATTTTTATATCGAATTGCGAAAACGGATCATATATGATTTGTGATTCCGTCGAACTTTTTTTCAATTTTGTTTCAGTCACGAATGCGGAAAATAATCATATGATTTCGTCTGACGGATCATATTTGATTTAATAAAATTCATTTATGATTCGTATAACGAATCCATATTTGATTTCATAAAAGTCATTATTTGTTTTTCATAAAATTCGTATTTATGACTTAATAAAATCATAATAAAAAGTTCGTGTCGAAAGTACATAGTGTCGCCCCTCTATAGAAAGATAATTTAATTCTCGTCGCGATGGTATGTTTTGTTTTGCGTAACGATTAACAGTGTGTGAGATATTTAATTTTTTAAAAAGTGGTGAAAAGTGGGTTTTTTTTATTTTTGATAAAAAAATGAGTGGCTATGATTGGTTCATTGGGTCTATGACAAAAATTGGGTCTTATATTAAACTTTTTGGATCCCATAAATAAGTGTCCACTTTTTACTATTTTTGAGTCTTTCTTATTAAAGTTTGTACCATTAATATTTTTATTTGTCAACTGCTCATACTATGCCTTAACACAATAAATCAACTTTGGTTAAGCACACTTGTTTAGTCATTCCTAGCTGTTGTATGTGTGCCTTAACATAATACTTGATGAAAATTTATGAATGAGGTTGGGTTTTAAATTATTTTTGTATTGTATTTTCACTCATATACAGTAGAAATCAAAGTCAATATCTACAATGATGCAAATGAAAACGCATAATTACTCCTAAATTAAGTTTCTATTCCCAATACTACTACACGTGACCAACAAAAAGTACAAGGCAAATTACTGCAGAGGACCATTTTGAATTGGTTTCTCTTGCAGAGGACCTAAAAATTCCACTTTTTCATTTTGACCAAAGATTTCGCTCTATAGGTGGAGCGAAATATAGATTTTAGAGCGAAATACACGTGTCACCGTCTCAGCATGCCTCGATTACATGAAATTTTAAACGGGCCATAGCAATAAATGATTTCTCTCCATACTTGGAGCGAAATTAATTTTTTAATATAAATAGTTTCTAGTGGGATCGATACTCGTGCTATATTTATTTTAGAGGAGAAAATATCGCTCCATAGGTGGAGCGAAATCCCTTATGTAGAGGAATTAGGGTGTAATATTTTTTTTAGGGTTAGGGTTTGGTTTGGCATTTTAGGAATTAGGTTTAGTTTTAGAGAATGAAAAAATAATTACGTGCATGTTCGTCGATGTTTTAGCATCTGTATATGTTTTATATATTTATTTTTTATATGTGATGTATGTTCTCTTTAGTGAGCTTTACGTAATGAACACAAATTTGTTGGTAATGTAGTTAAGATGAATAAGATATTATGTATCAAAGTGTGTCACTTGTTCGTATTTTTAAGTTTTGATATTTTAGAGTTTTTGTTCGGTAAATGTATATAATTTATGAATTTGTATTGAAAACATAAAACTAACATTACCCATTAAAATGACTACTACATAGGAAACACCCCATGTACAAGAGTACATGACCAACCTTATTTCGACGATACGATAACATTAAAACTTAAAAAAAACGACAAACATGGTTAGGGTGGTGGTTTTAAGCAATAAAGCTTTTACATTTCTTTGTAGTTCTTGATCAATTGACGCTTTTCTTCCATGCTCCTCAGCAACTCATCTCTGACGCTTTTCAAGTATGTAGCCTTTTTCATGTCTGCCCCTGTCATGCACCCTAGAGCGTAGCGACCATACTCGATTAGTTGGTGATTTGGTAATGAAACAAGCCTGTTAATTTCAGCCCTACGGTTTGTAAATCTATCAGCAAAGCGATGCATCAAGCTTAAAATTTGTTCCTCCAGACAAGCCTCTTCATCATGAGCTTCTTGTAGTGCCATAAGGACAGTTAATCTAACATCATTTGGATTAGTAGCCATTGTAGAAAATAAGAAAATACAATTAACAATGTGTTTGAATGATATATTTGTTTAAACTGAGAGGCTGAGAGGCCTTAAGTTAGGTATATATATAGCATGTTTGAAACTAAGATTTGCATCCATTATTAATTTATCATTTCAGAAACAGTAAATGAATTGTCAAATCATGTCATAAATCGCGTTAAATTTTAAGCGATAAACAACCTTGTCATTGAGTAGTCTTGTCTGGTGCAGTATAAAGTAAATGAATTGTCAAATCATGTCATAAATCGCGTTAAATTTTAAGCGATAAACAACACTGTCGTTGAGTAGTCTTGTCTGCTGCAGTAAAAAGTAAATGAATTGTCAAATCATGTCATAAATCGCGTTAAATTTTAAGCGATAAACAACACTGTCGTTGAGTAGTCTTGTCTGCTGCAGTAAAAAGTAAATGAATAGGGATTGAGAAGTCTATTTAGTATAGTTATTCAATAAAGTAAATGCAGCCACACATTGAATGCTTTAAATTATTGAATAAGACTAGGGTTTCATGTATAAATACAATTAATACGTGAGTGAGTGGGTCACACTATATATACCACATTTTAGAAGTTGTTCAACTTCAACAGCTAATAAACATTTAATCCTTATTTTATTTTTTTAAAAATGGCATTCAAGGTCCTACTACACCATTATGGAAGATTCACTTCTCCACCTGGAAGAAAATTTGTTGATGGGATTGTAGCTACCGTAGATCCAGTAGAGTTAAGCAACTTTTCAAGCAATCAAATGAAAGCAATCTTAACCAAATGTTTGGGATACGACGAAAACTCCGCAACCTTTCTTTATATTAAGAAAAGTAATCGTAGTTTGGATTCAGGTCTTGTACTATTGGATGATGCTATACAAGACATCGATAGTATAGTAAGCTATACTCAAACTTATCAAAAGTTACTACATGTGTATGTTTCTCGGGTGGAGTTATCCCCACTTGTTGTGGCCGACCAACTTGAAGATGGTGGTAAACGAAAGAAAAAAACAGATAAACCTTCATGTTCAAAGAAGTTATTTGACTAGAGTAACAGTCTTTTATGAATTAGTTGCCATGTTATGATTTCCGTTTTACATTATTCAAGGGATGTTTGCACCATCCACAAATGGGAAACTTGAACTGGTCGTTGCCGTTGTAATGACTTGTACACCAAATTCGTTGGGAGACATGACAGTTACACTAAAAGATCCAACAGGTATAATGGCTGGTACAATTCATTACAAAGTCTTTAAAAAGGAGGATGGTTACGCAAATTCTACCAAAGTGGGATCTGTTTTGATACTTCGTAATGTTTCTGTGTTTACCCCAAAACCATCAAAGCATTATCTTAACATTACCGTGAAAAACATTGTTAAGGTTTTCGACAACGACAACGACACGATAAGTCGGGGTCGTTTGGGTCCCTTCTAAGAAGGAACCGCTAGCCTGTGTCGTGAACAATTAAGGACCACACTGTGTTTTGAAGATAAAAAATAAACATATTTAGATACTTTTTTTAAACTAAAATACATACAATTAAATTACCAACAAAAAAAATACCTCCGTGTTTTGAAATCCACTCAAATCGCTTAAACCAAAATGTTCACGAACCTCGAACGGTGCTTTCATTGGTCCCGGCATACTAGAAGCGTTCAATCCCTCCTTTAAATTATTATATAAATAATTGTAAACTAGTTTTTCATCTTTATATATAACCTCATAAATATAACACCAAAATAATTTACCTTAAAATTCTTATTCATGCTATTCATAATTTTATATTGGTCAACATTCTGTTGCTGCAATTCCTTTATCAACCTATTGTGTTCAGCAACACGTTGATAAAGGTCGTTTGAAACAGCCGTCGGTATTTGTGGTGGTTCACAAATATGACCATCAAAGAATGCTCGGCTTGAAACCCACCACTCCGCTTTAGCCTCAAAGGCATCTGCTCTCAATCTTCTAATAGGTTCAGCTCCCTTAAAAATTAAAAAGGACATTAACTAGATTATACAATAAATATTATAATGCTATACCAAAAAATAAACTACATAATTAATAATTTTCTCACCTCAAAAAAAGGCTCAAGATATGATCGATAAAACGTCTCACCATTAACCCAAGCAACTGCTCTAGGGTGACGATCAACATGTGTATAATAATTAAGAGCCCTTTCTTTATACGCCTCCAAAATCCACGTCTATAAAATAACTACTAGTTTAGAAATAAAATTCACATATACATATAGATAAAAATATGAATTAACAATTGACATACCTTGAAGGCCCATGTAAAGCCCGACAATGTATACTTTGCAGGACGACGAATAACGACCACTAGGATCATAAAACCAAATAAACCGCACCCAACGCGTTTGGGGTTTGCAATCTTTTTAACTGCCGGTACAATTTTTATAGGTCATATGCTAACGCGAACCTCATGGATTACTTTTCCCACATGTTTATATCAAATCTACTAAGTCTTAACCACCATTTCGGGACATTATTCTTAGGCTCTTGACCATAAAAACGACCGCATAGTGCAATACAGCTAATAGACAAACGGCAACAAAGCATCCTCGCTCCAAAACTATAAACTCTTCGCTTGAAATCTTAATCAATCAACATATCGCCTATATAATTAATTAACCATCTACATGTGACTCCCAAATCTCGTTTCTTTAAATCCAAAGACCGATGGTAAATAATCATCACTATTTCTTACACCAAATCTTAACCTACCCACTATCAAGCAAAGATTTCCTTCCCTACCATATTGTAATCTATTACCATTTATAGTGTACGATAAAAGAACAGCTTCCGTGTCATCTTTTAAACTCTCCATTTTTGCCGACAACCTCATAAAGTGTAGTATAAAAATACAATTCTCGCTGACTTTCATCTATAACTATACAGACCAACCAAAACTACGTTTTCCTAAATAATTACTTCCCTGCGTGTGTTTCCTTATTTTTTTCCTAATCAACGAAAGCTTACTCCTAAGTGTCAAAGCCACAAGAGGCCCTAAAACATAATAATAAACTTACTACACATATAGCATAACAAGATAACATAATAATGATAAATTTTATAAAATAAAACTAACTTGTAATTCTCCACATTGACTAAGAAACTATTATACCACAGACCGCAAACCACCACCAACAGAACCACCACCTATAGCTTACCCCGCGCGCGCTGTTGACCACCACTTCTACACCTACCACGTTCTGAACCATAACGCCACACAGCAAACACCACCACCACAACTCCACCACTTTTTTCTTCTACTAATCTTCTCTACAGCATAACTTTTATAGTAAAACTTCTTCTTCCTACTTCTCTCTGCCATTGCTTTGCTTAATTTCGCTACAGAAACACATATACACAAAATAAAAAAATTACCACCAGCATAAACAAAAAACTTACTGTCTAAGTCATAGTTCAATGTTAAGGAAATCCATACGGTGCAATTCGCTCCATGTATGAGCGAAATCCGACAAAGATTCCATCACATTTTTATTTTTTTTTTAAAATTATGCAATGTCGCTACCATGTAATGGGAGCGAAATTCAATTTTTTTTTTTAAAATGTAATCGAGACGGTGACACGTGTATTTCGCGGTCCAAAATGCACATTTCTGGGATTTTATCTGAGCTCCACCTGATGGAGCAAATCGTTTGGTCAAAATGGATAAAATGGATTTTTGAGGTCCTCTGCAAGAGAACCCCATGAAAAATGGGGTCCTCTCAATTAATTTTCGCTATTGATAATGTTGATCCCATTAAAAATTAGATAAAGATGAAGCAAATCTTACCAATCCATCATAGTTTTAAGAAAATCACATCATAGGTGACATGTGTCACTCTTAATTAAAAGAAATCACTTTTATTAATTAAAAAATCACTTTTATTTTCAATTTGACATATCTTTTTATCTATTTATTTTTTTAATGATCTAATTTCACCGTATTTTTTAAAATTTCGTGATCTTTAATTCAACATCCATTTTGATATATTTTTATAAATTTTTAGCTTTTCACATTTTTAGTGGGTTTATTTTGAATTTTTTAACAACTTTAACTTTAATTTGAATACAAACTTGATTCGTAAAAGATATATACTTTTGGAGACAATGTTTGATGGGTAAGAGAGTGTGAGAGTCTTTATACAAGCGAGAATGATGTTAATATGATGTTGCGAGAAAGCTACGAAAACCCAAACAAACGAATTCTCTAAGCGGGTAAGGAATTACGGAGCGAGTTGGGTTAGCAATTTTTATCGCCGCCGCTATGCGCGGGTATCCAACTAGTATACTATAATATATACTCCGTATATAGAGTTAATTACGTGTCGGTCCTTGTGGTTATGCCCAAAATGCATGTTTCGTTCTAGTATTTTAAAAATTACACTAATGGTCCTTGTGGTTGTCCCAATTGGGTTGACCGGTCCTTTGACCGATTTCCCATCCAATTGCGCATTAATGGCAGGGGTATTTTGTCTAACCACTGCCATAAGAAAATCTCAAGGACCATATTTGCAACATTTTAAACACAACTTTTTTTCCCGCCTGATTCTAACAGCAAAACAACAACTAGCATGCAATTTCTGACAAATTCATTTCCAAACTGCAAATTGTTATAAGTTCATTTCCAAACTGCAAATTGCAACACTAATCTTTGAGCACCACCAAATTCAGATTAATGACCTAAACTGCAACACTAATCCAAACTGCAACAATGTGAAAAACTAAAATGGGGGTTGAATAGTTTACCGCTTTTTAAATTAATGTATAGTTTGTTTATAAAAACATAGATTCGACTT
>BQNB010016453.1:0-71618 GCA_026074375.1 Tanacetum coccineum
CGTTGTTTTACGTTTTCGCCCGTTTCTTACCTTTTCGCCCGTGTTTTTACGTTTTCGTCCGTTTTTTATGTTTTCGTCTGTTTTTTTACATTTTCTTCCGATCTTTTACGTTTTCGTCCGTTTTTTTACGTGTTCGTTTGTTTTTTACGTTTTCGTACGATTTCATCAGTTTTTGTACGATTTCGTCTTTATTTTACGTTTTTTCGTTTTCGTTAGTTTTTTTAATTTTCGTCCATTTTTTTATATTATCGTAAAAAAACAAAACGTGCAAAAACAAACGAAATGTAAAACAGACAAAAACGAAAAAAAAACAGACGAAATCGTAAAAAACAGACGAAACCGAACAAAGACGTAAAAAACGTACGAAAGCGTAAAAGAACAAACGAAAACGTAAAAACCAGACGAAATCGTAAAAAACAGACGAAAACGTAAAACAACGGATGAAAACGTAAGAAACCGGACGAAAACGTAAAAAACGGGCGAAAACGTAAAAAAACGGGCGATAACGCAAAAAAAGACAAAAACATAAAAAAAACCAGACGAAATCGTAAAAAAACGGACGAAAACGTAAAAAACGAACGAAAACGTAAAAAACAAGCGAAAACGCAAAAATCGTATAAAAATTATCGTTAAGAAAGTTTGTGTTTATTAATTATACGCTAAACTCTACCCCATGAGCATTGGTTAGCAAAACCCGTTTTTTATAAACATAATTTCTAAAAAGTCATTGAGAACTATTTACGTATGATATCCCCACACAAATCTTACCTATCAAAATAATTATGTAACGTTCCATTTATTGTAATGCTAGTTTGTTTATTAACAAACGTTTAATTTTTGCTTACTTTTTATATGTATATATAATTAAATAAATAGAAAGTATAACAAAAAGATTAATTAATTATAAAAAACGAAAGGCATATTACATACTCATATGAAGTTTTTGATAAAAAAAATAAAAAATACAATGATTACTTTAATTATATGAAGTAATTTATAAAAAGTGAAAAAAACATAATGATTACATTAATCATGATAAGTTTAGTATTTTTTTCGTGTGCTACTATTGGTATCCTCTTGGCCCGCTAAAAAGTACTAAAAAGGTACAAAGATTTCTTTTGTACCCTCTTTTTACAGTGCAGCGCAGTTTTTTATCAGTTTCTGTTCCGTAATTTTTAACAGTTTCATACTTTTGACCTGTTAAACTTTATATTTTTCGTTCCGTTTTTTTCGAATCACAGTTTTATAACATATATAAAATTATAAAAATAAAAAAATCGAAAAAAAAATCAAAAACATAGGAGGTACAAATGGTTTTTTTGAAAGGGTATTTATATCATGAGCCATTTTTTTTCATGGCAGATTTAGACTAACCCTACAATAATACTCTAGCAAGTTGAGCATATGCAGCAACACACAACAGTTGGAAGGCACAAGGGTTAGCAGGCCCTACCGCTCAGTTCTCGAGTTTCATTTTCAGAAGAAAAGAAAGGAAAGGAAGAGGAACAAAAACATATTTGTGTTCTTGAGTTTTATTTTAATAAGAAAGGAAAAGAAAGGGAAAAAAAGGAAGGAAATTTTGAAGGTTTTTTTTCTAAATCTTTCCTCTCATATTTGGGCGGATTGGGAAGGAAAGTGTTTATATTGACAAATTTATCCTCATTTCTTCCACCACAGAGAGTCTTCAACCACTGTGTAATCTTCATTTTTTCAAAATAAGAAACTAATAAAAGTCCTACTGCAAAATGACGCATCGTTATTTTTATTTAGCTTTTATTAGGGCTAGTGATTTCTTGGGCTTTTTTGGGTTTGCACATGAGCAAATTATATTCACGACATGGACCAACATATTTTTTATGCGCATTTTTACTTGTTAGTTTGATTAAAAAATATTTTAAATAAAAAGATATATTAACCACAAATGGCTTATTAAAAAAAATTAGATTAGTAGCAAATATTTTGTTTAAAGGGCATAAAAGTAAATTTTTATGTTTCTTTTCTTTCTTTATTTCCTACTAATTTCAAACTCGAGAACACAAGGTGCATAGTAAAAAAAATTTCACCATCTTTTCTTTTTTTTTCTTTGTTTTCACTCCTTTAATAACTCGAGAACAGAGCACATGTTTGGTCAAATTGACTCGCACTTGCTTCTTTGCTGATGCTAACCATCCTTTAACATACACCGCCATTGCTATGAATGGATATTGCAATATTTGGGACCCACCAAACCATCATC
This sequence comes from Tanacetum coccineum, assembly GCA_026074375.1. NCBI lineage: Eukaryota > Viridiplantae > Streptophyta > Magnoliopsida > Asterales > Asteraceae > Tanacetum > Tanacetum coccineum. The sequence goes on from BQNB010016453.1 coordinate 2,237, forward strand.
CAAATTTACATGCCCCCTGTTAGGATGTAGAGCCAGTCAGATTTCATCAACTATACTTAACGGATAAAGATCCTCTCATATTTAAAATGAACAATGTAGAAGTTATTGTGAAAGGAGAAAAAAAGTGAGTCATAATTATAAGACTTTTATTGTATTTTATTTTAAATGTTCACTCACACAAACTTGAACATGACCTCTCATGTTCAATCCATACTTCACTAGCCAATTTGCTTTTCCCTTTTCCCCAAATGTGGCTATTCTCTTCTTTCTTTTTTTTTCGCCTATCCATAACATTGTTGTGTTTTCATACACTTGAAAGACAATAAGTTGCTTCCAACAATTGATTTGAAATTAATTATTCCAAATTGCAAGATTCAGATGAGGATAAACGGGATTTGTGTTTTTAAACTTTTTGATAAACAAGATCATAAGCATGTTAGCATATATTTCTCCTTTTCGTTTTAATCCTTCATAAAAACAGTCTCAAAAGATTCGACCGACTCGCTACATTCGGACTCCAACGTCGTCGTTTCAGACACATCCGAAGGCGTATCCGCCCTGCGCTTGGTCCTACCACCTCCTGATGACGTCAGCCCTAGGTCCAGGTCCCCGGGCTTTAATTTCGACACATCGAAATTACAGTCCGATGAATCATTGTCATCGGTCATCACTGGAGTTGATCCGCCAGAGAAAATCTCCGGCATAGCTTGAATACTACCCCCTCGTAGGACTGTCTCGACCGCAGACTGGCACACGTGCCAGTTTCCGGTCCAGAGCAGTCCTACTGCTCCATTTATTGGATTAACTGTTCGTCCACACGCTTCGAATAATAGTGACTGAAATAAAGCTGTAAATATGAAGTCGATTAGTTATTATTCTTAATGATTCTTAATGACATAAGAGAGATCAAACTGTCATTTTTTTAACCATGGTTTCCCACATATTACCTTAAAATATTAAAACCAGAAAATAAAATCTAAAATAAATAGGAAAAACAGGTTTATGAAAAGTAAGCCGAACAAAACTCATAAGCCTAAAAATAAGCTAACAAAAAACCCTAGAAGCTAAAAAATAATACAAAGCTAGTTTAAGACTAGCAAACAATGATGTGATAATAATATATGCTAAAAAATATGTAATAATAATTACCGGGTCGTTGAGACTCGGGGACAGAAGAGAGAAAGGACATGAGACCGGCGCGACCAAAGAATTTAGCAACGAATACGGTAGCGTTAGCTTGAGCTTGTGGAGTAGCAATACCATGAAGACTATGTCTAAGAATGCAATTATCATTGCATCCTTTACGAAGAACTCGACAACCATTGCAGCTCATTGTCTATAGCATATAAATAAAAGTGTATAAGAATTGTCTGTGTGAAGAGTTTTTAGAAAGATTATTGATGAAAAGTTGGGAGAAAGTTTGTACAAGATATGGGGAAAGGGAAAGGGGAATATATAGAGAGAGACCAAGAAGTTTGGGAACTATTGGGTCGTTTCTTGGTGGATACAAAAATTTTTTATCCAATTAAATAGAATATTATATTTGTTAGAGCAACCACAATGCAAAAACTTTCAATGACTTTTTGTATTTATGGCATTTAATGTATACTACACTTAATAACAAAGACTTTAAAGAATGATTTGTATTTTGGCAAGTCATTCTAAAAAGCTTTGCAAAAAGCTTTTAGTGCAATGCTTAAAAACCATCTCAAATGACTTTTTAGAATAGTGAAAAACTATTACTTGTTTTGTGCATTAGAGATGCTCTTATTACGGCTAATAAAGTCATCTAACTTAATCTTTTTTGTCTTTGTGTGTAGTTATTTTTTTTCTAATGTCTCACTAAATATTCAAATTTCATACATTGAAACCGGTGACCTGCTTGACCTGTTGGAGCCGGTTAAACTAACGATCATTTATTTTATTATTGCAACGTTAGTCTTTTTTATTAACGAGTATTTGTAATTAACTGAAAATTTGAATTTTTTTAAGTCTCTTTTATCTTATTATTTTTAAAATTTATCTACATTTTTTACACAGTTTTACATACGTTTTTATACACACATTTTTATACACACGTTTTCATACACACATTTGTATACTCGTTTTTATACACGCATTTTTATACTCGTTTTATATACTCCTTTTTTCCATGTAATTTTTTTTTAGATAATGTACTTTAGCCGGGTATTCATCCCATTATTTTGACCCGTGTTTATCCCTTTTTTAGCCATTCATTCGACCCATTGCACTGTAACAAAGGATAAGTCCCTAGATAAGGATAAGTTCCTAGATTCATCTCCCACTTTTTTATCCCCCTTATTTTTTTCCCTTTACGAAATCATTCGACCCATTCCAGTGTAATAATAGCAGTTCCATGACTGCATGTGTACTTTTTCTTAGAGCTCACGACGCACCAACACCAGTAGATCAATATGTCAGGAAAACTTTAAAAAGTCAAGTTAAAGTGACTAATTGCGTTCTTGCTCTAAGAGTTGTTAATGCTCCAGATGTGGATGTGGGATCTTCAAGCACAGGGAGGAAGTGAAGGTACGCTTTTATATTTGATATATGTAGTTTGGTTTAAGAGCTCTTAGTTGTAGTTTCAAGCAAGTGAAGTTAACATGCAGCCTAGTTGTAGTAAGATTAGTGCATATTCTGAGGTTCAAGTAAAGTTTCAGTTTGTTTCAATGCTTGTAGCCTATACATAGTATGTTTCAATGCTTGCACCCTAGACATAGTTTGTTTTAATGCTTGCACCCTAGACATTTATGCTTTAATATTTATGTTTAATAATCATCTTCTGTATATGTTTACTGGATGTTTCATGAATGTTTGGACAGTCAAACCGTGTATACAAATGTGTGTATAAAAACGCGTGTATAAAAACGTGTATTAAATATGTGTATAAAAATACGTTTAAAAACATGCATAAAAACGTGTGTATAAAAATATGTGTATTAAAACGAGTATACAAATGTGTGTATAAAATGTTGGAAATTTAGTGCAATTGTAAAAATCAGGTCATACATGGAAATGAGTTTGAAGGTACGGAGTGTACACTCATCAAGTAATTGATTCTCCTTGACTCTTTTAGTGGTTAGCTTAATGACTATTAAATGAGCGGTTTCAACATTAAATGTTTGTAGCCGCCTTAACCTATTAAATGGGTGGTTTTAACATTAAATATTTGTAACATCTTGACCTATTAAATGGGTGGTTTTAACGTTAACTTAATGTCCATGATCAGGGGCGGATCTACATTGAACACAGGGTATGCACGTGCATACCCTGTGTAGAATCTTAGTAGTGTAAAAAAATCTGATTTTTTTCGAATGTAATAGCAAAATACACTACAAATTTAAGAGTGCACACCCTTTAATTTGATGGAAAAATATCAATGCACACCCATGAATTTCAAAGAAGAGAAAAAACTGGAAGAATGGAAAACCTCATCAAATTAAGGTATGCCGGCAGTTGCAGAGTTGCAGTACGTTGAAGAAGAAGAACTAGTCAACTAAGTATTCTAGGGTCCAATTATAGCATTAAAATAATTAGTTATGCTATTTAATTTTGAGTCCACTTATTTTTTTCTCCTTAGCCCAACCCACTAAAAGTTACATTTATCATCAAAGAATTAAGATCATTTTTCTTATATAAGTCTGTTTTCTTTTGCGAACATATATAATTATGTTTTCAATGCGTAGTACCTATTTTTTTCTACTAATTTATTTTGAAATATGTCTTTTAACTCTTTATAAAAGGTTTGTTGTTTAATTGTCGTTCTTATTTGTGTTTGTCGATCACAATGATTAAAACATAAGAGTTTAGTTTGTTACAAGATATTATTAGATGAGTTTAAATGAACACCAAAACCAGTTTTAATTATCATAGTCGAATGTGCCCGTGACCCAAACTTGATAAACCAAATCATCTATAATAAGTCGGATCTGAAAAACGAACAATTGTGTCTAATCTTAATATTGTTACAAAAACCCGACCCGGGAAATCTAGCCCGAAAAATTGAATTTATATATAACTTTATAAAATAGTGCATACCCTAAACTTAATTTCTGGGTCAGCCACTGTCCATGATTATGGTCATGTAACCACTATGCATTCATGGAGGAGGTTATGAGATGGATTGGCCGATTAATGCTCATAACTCTTTTTGACCAGGAGTTACAACTCTTTTAATTAAGAGTTTAATCCCTATAAATTGAGAGGAGCGCTTGCATGAAAGGATACCAACACAGAAACATACACATTTAAAGGCGAAAGGGTTCTAGAATTGTGCTTTATTCAAGAACATAACATATGGTCTTATCCCAAAGAGATATTCGTGATACCCAGGTATTAGGGTCGAATAGTTTCTTTTAGAAAGTGATGAAACGATTCCATTTGATATCCGGTTACCATTAATTATCTTCAGCCTGTTCTGGGAACTACACAACCAACAATCAAAAGAAACTATTTTGTGATAATTAATGGCGGCTGCAATAAAGCACATGGTGGCTAACTCTCCAAACTAGACAAGTTTGAAGGGGTTGATTTCATAAGATGGAAAAAGAAGATGCACTTTCTTCTTTCTACTATGAGTGTGGTGTATGTCCTGAACACACCGATTCCTGATGATGGGGATGATGCAACAATAGAGCAAATCAAGAGAAGGAACAAATGGGAGAATGATGACTATGTGTGTCGTGGTATCATTCTCAATGGTATGTTTGATTCCTTTTTTGATATTTACCAAAATGTTGAATCTGGAAAAGAACTATGAGATTCTTTGGAGGTCAAATATATGGCTGATGATGCATCAAGTAAGAAGTTTCTTGTAAGTAATTACATAAATTACAAAATGACTTATTCAAGACCAGTTATGAAACAATATAATTAACTTTTTGGTATACTTGGTAGATTTACATAACACAAAATGAACATGGATGAGGCTATTTAGGTCTCTTGTATCATTGATAAACTCCCTCTTTCTTGGAAAGATTTCAAGCATACCTTGAAACATAAGAAAGAGGAATTAACTCTTGTTGAGTTGGACAGTCATCTGCGCATTGAGGAGTCCCTCAGGGTGTAGGACAGTGACAAGCTAAAGAGCAACAATGTTGATGGTCCTTCAGTTGTCAATATGGTGAAGCATAACAACTCCATCAGGTACAATGACAATAAGGGTAAACGTAAACATCAAGACACAAAAACTGATCCTTGCAAGAAAAAAATTATTATTATGATTATTATTATTTTTACTATAACATCACTTTATTAGAAGAAAAATGATATTTATAAAAGTTAGTGGGGAGCCAAGATACTAGTTGAGCCCCCACTCATTTAGCTATAGCAAAGTCAATCCTATTAAAAATATGAATAGCAACACGTGCTCCAATGTCTTGAGTCATGGAGAACTTTTGGAACCGCTTCAGTAAGGTCACCACACCCTTCTCTAATTCCCCAAGTGAAGAAAATGAAAAGGGGAGAACACCATATCCGATGTTTGCACACTTAGCCTCGTACTTGACCCGTTTACAATGTGATGCATCAATCACCACAAGACCGGGTACAAAATCAACCATCCCAGTTTGCGTCAAAGGTGGGGACCCTATCAAAACTGATCCTAAAGTGACTTGTTAGAAGTGTGGGAAACCTGGACACTTGAAAAAGGACTGCAAAGATGAAAAAGTTAGTAATAAAGCCAATGGTTCAGGCATAAATGGTTCAGTGAATGATTCTTCCAACTTACTAAAAGGTCATAATATGTTTAATAAATCTTTTCAGGTTTATTATGTTACATATGTATCTGAGGCTTACTTTGTGTAGGATGATGATGTTGCGTGGTGGGTTGACTCAGTAGCAACAGTGCATGTGTGTAAAGATAGATGCTGGTTCAGGACCTATGAGTCATTGAATGATGGATTTATTTTTCACATGAAAAATGAGTCAGTAGCCCTGGTGCATTGATGTGGTTGTGTAGATCATAGATTTAGTTTTAAAAATATTGTTTCCTTGTTTAATGTTTTGCATGTTCCCAATATAAGGAATAATTTGGTTTCAAGTAGTATTTTGAATAATTGTGGTTATAAACACGTGATTGAATCTGATAAATTTGTTTTGTCTAAACATGGTGTGTTTATTGGTTTTTGGCTATTTTGTGTAATCAAATGTTCAGGCTTAATATTGTTAATAATATTGGTATTTTGGCCTTTATGTCAACCTCTAAACTGAATGATTCAATCATATGGCATGTTAGACTAGGCCATGTCCACTATAAGAGGATGAAAGATACGTCTAAGGATGGGTTAATCCTAGCTTTTGACATGGACACTAAAAAGTGTAAAACTTGCATGCTGACCAAAATAACTAAGAAACCATTTCAAAATGTAAAAAGTAAAACTGAAGTTTTGTAGCTGATCCATATTGATTTATGTAATTTGCATGTTACTCCCTTATTAGAGAATAAGAAATACTTTGTGACATTTATTGATGATGCTTCTAGAGTTTGTTATGTTTATTTATTACATACTAAGGATGAAGCATTAGATAAATTTAAAGTATTCAAAACTAAAGTTGAATTACAACAAGGGTCCCTGATCAAAAGATCCAGGACTAATACGGGAGGTGAGTACATAGATACTATGTATTTTCAGTCTGTTGGTATTATCCATGAAATGACTGCTCCCTATACTCCACAACCAAATGGTATATCTGAAAGAAAAAATAGAGTGCTGTAAAAAATGATTAATTCCGTGTTGTCCTACTCAGAACCGAGTTAAGGGTTTTGGGGTGAAGCTATGTTAACAACTTGCTATTTATTAAATAGGGTTCCTAATAAAAAGAGCAGGATAACCCCCTATGAACTCTGAACTAAAAAGAAACCCAATCTGAACTATCTCAAGGTTTGGAGGTGTAGGACAGTTGTCAGACTCTCTGATCCAAAGCTGAAAACTTTGGGTGAAAAAGGCATTGAATGCATCTTTGTTGGATATGTTGAGCATTCCAAGGCTTTTAGTAACTATGTCATTGAACCTAATGAATCATTTTCAATTAACTCAATAATTGAATCAATGGATGCTATTTTTGATGAGAAATAGATTCTCATCAGTCCCCATACCAAGTCAGAGGTCCCTAATAAATAGAACTGAATACATTGGTGGTTCACTGGTCCCTGAAGAGATCACTGAAGAGGTTGTGGTTCAATAACCTGAACCTAAGCTTAGAAAAAGCAAAAGGAACAGGACTCCAAAGAACTTTGGACCTAAATTTCAATTATATTTAATAAAAGGAATAAGGAATGAGGTCTCTGACCAACACTCCTATTGATTTAATGTTGAGGATGACCCCAAGACATTTGATGAAGCAATGAAGTCTCATGATGTTGCTTTATGAAAAGAAGCAATTAATGATGAGATGGATTCCATCATGGACAACAACACTTGGGTGTTGGCTGATCTACCTCCAGGTTGCAAACCTCTTGGTTACAAATGGATCTTCAATAGAAAACTGAAGGTAGATGGAACTATTAAAAAGTTCAAGGCTAGACTAGTCATTTAGGGCTTTAGACAAAAGTTAGGGATAGACTACTTTGATACATATGCTCTAGTGGCACGTATCAGTACCATAAGACTGCTGATTGCTTTGGCATTAATTCACAATCTGATTATTCATCAGATGTATGTGAAGACGGCATTCTTAAATGGTTAATTGGATGAGGAGGTTTATATGAACCAACCTTAGGGCTTCATCATGGCTGGCAATGAAGACTAGGTGTGTAAACTGATTAAGTCTTTATACGGACTGAAGCAAGCACCTAAGCAACGGTCTCAAAAGTTTGATGAAGTGGTTTTGTCTAATGGTTATTTACTTAACCAAGCTGACAGATATGTATATAGCAAATTTGATGAATCTGGTAAAGGAGTCATCATTTTTCTATATATTGATGATATGCTGATCTTTGACACTGATCAAGTTCAGGTTAACCTGACAAAGGAATTCTTGTCATCAAGGTTCTCCATGAAGGACATTAGGGGGGGGGGGGGGGTGATGATATCTTTGGTATAAAGATTAAACATGAAAGTAATAGAATAGCAATTTTTCAGTATCATTGAATTAAGAAGGTAATGAAAAAATTCAATTACTTTGATTGTGTACTCTAGTGAGTACTCTTACGGATACAAGTGAGAAGCTGATGCCCAATAATGGTCAGGTTGTATCTCAACTTGAGTATTATAGGGTGATTGGCTGCTTGATGTATGTCATGACTTGTACTAGGTCTGATATTGCTTTTGCAGTGGATAAACTGAGTAGGTACACTGCTAATCTTAGTACTCATCACTGGAAAGCAATTCAGAGAGTACTAAAGTATTTGAAGAAAACTATAGATTATAAAAAAATAATTACTCATAAAGATAAAAAATGTTAAGTTATATGTCTTTTTAAGTCATTAGCCATTGTTAGTACATATTTTGGAAACCGAATTTTATAACAAAATAATCATATTTGAATGGTAATATTGTAACAATTTCTATAAACTGTGTAAAGTAAACTACAAGTTAGCTTTAACATGGTATATTTGTCCATTTTGAAGCCAAGATAAACTATGTGTACATAAAATTTGCACAATTTACCTAACAAGTACGATTCTTTTTGAGGTATGGGATTAAGGCTACCCACTATGGGTCGATCGACCGAGTTGGTCGACGTCGGTCGCCGTCAGTCGCCCCCATAGTGGGACGTCGGTCGCCATCGAGGTCGCCGGAGACAACATACATGTTTTGTCGAGGTCACGACAACGGTCGAAGGAAGAAAAATAGAAAAAGGCTGCCAAAATTGATTTCATATAAAAAAACTTTTTAATTTTTAAAATTTAAATAATTTAACACTATAAATACCCGCTCACTTCACCATTTTCATCACACATTCAAACAACAATTCAAAATACCTCTCTCAATTCAAAAACTCACCATGTTTAGCAAGAAGAAAACTCCCAAATCAAAAACTCCAAATTCCCGACTTCAACCAAGTGCTTCGCATTTAACACCGGATCCGAATTTTCAGTTATCCGGTGTTTCACCTCCCATCCATTTTCGATCTCTTAGTTTTAAATACACTTCACAATTACCACACCCACCACAAAATAATAACATCTTTTATCAAAATCGTCAATTCAATCCTCCGTATAACAACCCAAATGCTTTTCACAACTCACCAACCAAGTTGTATCGTCCTACTATGGAATCATCGACGTCTTTCCAACCAAATCAACCTTATTCTCCAATTATTCCTACCAATCTTGATATGAATTTTGAGGTGTTACTTTTTAGTCAAGACTATAACTATAGTCAAGGATTATTCGATAGGGTCACGGTTCGGCTCCTTTTCAGATACGAAGACGACTCACCCAGTCGAAGAGATATCACCCTTCAAAACTTTTATCTAAAGAAGCCCTAGAGAACTTGCAGCAAGGGCAAGAAGGATGAGCATAAGGAGCTCCAAAAGAGACCGCGTTGTGCCAATCTTGGTGCGATGTGACAGAAAATTAATCTTTGGTGGAAACAGTATAAGAGTTAAGTGGGTTTTGGATGCTTTATATAAGGTACTTGAAAACGAAACTGGTTCATCAAGAGGTTAAGACTCGATTGTTAGCAAATGGAGAAATAGGGTTCGCCCTAGAATTGGTACTTTTTGCGCCATCATCAATAATGTTGAATCGAATCACGAAAGTGGTACAAATGATCTCGATGTGTACCATAAAGCTTGTGCATAATACAAAATGATGTACAAACAAGACTTTACGTTGGAGCATTGTTATAACATTTTAAAAGATCACCCAGGTTGGAAAGACGTTGAGATGCCTGCTTTTTACAATACTCAGGGGCGAAAAAAGTCCAAGACTTCTGAAACCACTTCGGGGTCAGCATCTGGTGGTCTTAATTTGAACGAGGAAGCGGATGAGGCTGTGGAAGAGACTCAAGAATTCTGACCAATGGGTCGTGACCGAGAAAAGGCCAAGAAGAAAGCAGCCGGTTCCTCTCGTGGGGGATCTTCTTCATTCGTTGATTTGGTAGCAGACAAGTTCTTCAACATTAAACAAAAAAAATAGGGAAAGAAGAACGAGCAACAACAATCCTATATAGAGTTCAAGAATCGGGAGTTGAGTATCCGGGAGACCGAGACTCGAAAAATTGCACAGCTGAAAAGAGAAACTAGAAATTCAGCGTCGAACGCTTGAATTAGCCGAAAGAGAGAAACGGGACAGAGACATCTTATTCTATAATTCACTAATCGACCCGACCTTGCCCCCAATACAACAACAGAAGCTGCTCGAGATGAAGATGGAAATCAATGAGCGATATAACTTAGATTATTAGTTTAAGTTATCTGAATAATTATGTTTTAATTTTTATTGTCATGTTTTTATGTTATTTGAATAATTATGTATTGTTTTTTAATTTATTATGTTTGTAATGTTTTTTATTATTAATGAAATTTAAATTTGATGTAAAAATAAATAAATTAATAAAGGTCGCCTTATAATGGCAAAAGGTCGCATGTAGATCGCCGGAGAGAGAAAGCTAATGTGACGCCGGAAAGTGCAAGTCGGGACATTCATCCATAGTGGGTAGCCTAAAAGTTTGCTACTACTTCCCCATGAGAGTTACAAAATGTTGAAAACAATGACCAAATTCACTAAACACCAAAACCAAAGCACATATTTATTCATTCATAATTTGTTAAGATGAACTATCAAATTTTTTAAAAAATTATATCAATTATTAGTGCATGAAACATGCATTTTCAATGACGCCCACACCAAAAAAATACAAGCCTGGTATAGTACTTGAGATCTATCTCGTACTATCTCACACAATAAGTTCTTTTTCGGCCGAAAGTGTTTTAGTAAAACAGAAATATGAGTTATATTTTGAGGAGAAAATCTATACGTTTAAAATAAATTTTAATTAAAATAGTTGGGTTAGTGGAGCGAGTAACATAGTAACCATGGTTAAGTTATGAGGTTGAGATATGTGTATGTGTATGTTCCAAAGGTGTTGGGGGTAGGAGCTAGCGGCCTCGTGTCTCCGCAAGCATGGGTGGATTTGGATTGGATTGGATGAGATGAGATGAGGGGTCTCGGTTGTGTTTTTCTTTCTTTCTTGGATGCTTTTATTTGCCGTCCCTTTGTTTTTGGACATCGTACTCTTCGTCAATACTATTTTAGTACTTTGGATAATTTCATTCACAACCTTCAACTAAACCATTAGTATCCGACTTGACCTTGTAGTTTCAAGGAACGATTGAATGTTCCTCTTTTGAGTTTTGATGGTGTATCCTAAGTGGTAATCGGGTTATGGGTCAGGATTTGTGTTTTTGGGTGTTTGTTTTTACTTCCTTTTGAGTTTATAAACTTATTTTATACAAGTAGATTTTTTGGTTTTCAAGTTCGAACATCGGACGTGGTAATTTTGGGATTGGCATTCGAGCGCTTCTTCTCTAGTGTTGATATTTTTGGTTTTCAAGTTCAAACTCAATCAGTTTTCGATACATGGATATGATTCTATTTTTTAATCGATAAATTAGAGTAAATTGCAAAAATGGTCCTTTTAGTTTGGCCAAATTGCAGATTTTTTTTATTTTGGTTTCAGTTTACGAGCAATAATTAAAAAAAAAATTATACGAAGCAATTTAAAACAAAAAATTTTAATTTTCCTTTTATAAAAAGAATTTAAAAGAATTTAATTTTTGTATTTCGGTTTCAGTTTACGAGCAATAATAAAAAAAATCTTAATTTTTTTTTTTAATTTCGGTTTCAGTTTCCGAGCAATAATAAAAAAAAATTTAATTTTTTAATTTTCTTTTAAAATTTTAAACTGAAACCGAAATAAAAAAAATTTAAATTTTAATTATTTTTATTATTATTGGTCGTAAACTAAAACCAAAATAAAAAAAAAATTAAAATATTTATTTATTATTGCTCATAAACTGAAACCGAAATAAGAAAAAAAAAATTAATTTTCTTTTTAAAATTCTTCGTATAAAAAAAAATTTAATTTTTTTTTATTATTGCTCGTAAATTGAAAGCGAAATAAAAAAAATTAAAAAACTTTTTAAAGATTTTTTTTATTATAGCTTGTAATCTGAAACCGAAATAAAAAAAATTAATTAAATTTTTTTTTTATAAAAGTAATATTAAAATTTTTTTGTTTTAAATTGGTTCGTATAATTTTTTTTTAATTATTGCTCGTAGACTGAAACCGAAATAAAAAAAAATTTAGAAAAAAATTAATTTTTTTAAATAAAAAAATACTGTTTTTTAAAAATAAATAAATAATAATAATACAATATAATAATAATAGAAAAAGAGAATTGCAAAAATAGTCTTTGTGGTTTGGCCAAATTGCAGAGGGTATTTTAGTCATTTCAATTCGACCAAGGACCAAAAGTGGAACTAAACCTTTAAAATAAAGACGTTTTTTGCAATTTCGAAATTTGACGGACCAAATCTGCAATTTGGCCAAACTAAAAGGACCATTTTTGCAATTTACTTATATATGTTTGGTACCAAGTTATAGCTTATTTTTGCAAATGGTTTAATTCATATGTGTTTTTATTCATATTAAATGTTTTTAGTTTCTATTAGATGTGTTTACCATGTAAATAATTTATTGACCAATATGTTATGTGTTTTAGTCTCGTGCGACTTTAATGACGTTCGGACTATGGATGAAAGACTTGGTTCGTCTTTCAATGTTTCTAGTGCACGGTGTTTTTGTGTTTGTGAACTCTTATGAATGTACTTTGTATATAATATTGTTTATTAATTTACGATGTGTGCGGGTAGTTCTGTGGAGGATTTAGCTATATTTGTAGAAGTTGTATTTTAAAATGAGGTGAACGGAATGTTGATTATTATGACTGAAAGGTGAGAGAAGTAGTGATGTGTTTAATGGTGAGTTAGCGCTGAAATGGAGGCGAAACAAGTGATGACCATTGTGTCTAAGGGTGTTATCGGGTCGGATTATCGGGTCTTATCAGGTCAGGTTGAGTCGCGTTTTGGTTAGAAAAAACTAACCCGCAACCCGACCCAATAAGGAGTCGGGTTATCGGGTTCGGGTTGATATCGGGTTGGGTGTTATCGGGTCGGGTGTTATCTGGTCGGGTGATTCGGGTTAATCGGGTTGGCTTATCTAATTTGACAAAAAAAAAACTCTTATGATATCTCTTTTGCACAATGTCTGTACGAATCGCATACATGTATTAGAGTAATCCTTGTCAGATGCGACTTAATGCCATATATTTATTTGTACTTATGTATTTGTACTTTGGAGATATGAGTGTGGCGATAGGGGCGAGATAGATTCATTGAAGTTAGAGCCTCACTTAAAATATGTGGCAAACCGATCTTCCTTCTTAGACCATGTTTATTCACAACCCAACCCAACCCAATCTCTAATTAAAATATTATTTTCTCTTTCTTCCACCTACACAACCAATACATACAACCAACCCATATATTTTTCACCATTTATCAACAACCCAACCTAACATATAATATTATTACTTTTATATTTAATTTAACTAATTAAAAGTTTACATAAAACTATATGTTTGACAAATTATTTACTTGATAAATATATTTTTAAAAAGCAACGATCTGAATAATAAAAAAAAAATTTATTTTATATTTTTAGGTTTTAATTGAAATAAAATACGTCTTTTATTAAAAAATAAAATTACAAAAACATGAAGAAATAAAAAATTACAAATTTTAGAAATACAAATGACATAATTAATTATCATCGCCAAATTTCTGCCATATATGCTCAATCAAGTCATTTCTTAGAGATGAATGAGCTTCATTATTGATAAAAACAAGATTTCATTTATTAAAATTCATATTGATACAAACATAACTCAAAACATCACTTTCCATACAACATCTCATACAAATTACGCTTCATGTCTTTGTCTTCTGGTGAAAGATGATCTTTTGCCAACAAAGCATTCAAATGCAACAGATACATCTTTTTAGTCTTTCTTTCTTCTTTTTTGAGCTCCCTTTCTTCCCGTTTAAGCTCTCTTTCTTCCCGTTTTATTCCCTTTTTTCTGTTTCTTATTACCTCAGAAGCCTTTGATTCATGAATTCATTTCACTTTCCCTAGTGATCCTCTTTGCTCCAATTCTTCAACAAATTCAGCGGATGAAAAAGATTGTGATGCCTTACCTTTTCCTTTCTTTTTGGCAGAGTCTCTACCAATAGGTCGTTGAGAACCACCACTATTTGGTGTTTCTTGGTTGGAGTGAACAACATACTCTCCTTCTTCACTAGTCCGCGATCTTTTGGTACTGCCACCACTTTCTTCATTAGGTTCTTCATCTATAGGACGTGAACGTGTATTGTCACGATCTATGTTTAACATCCACTTGGGATGTTTACACATAACTCGTTAATACAGTCAAGTAAGAACTTGATACCAATCTCCCTAATAAATTTTGTGCGCATCAAGTCGACATCTTTCATATCAATCTCACTCTTCATTCTGCTTATACGCTGCCGTGTAAGCAGCGAGCCACTTGCTTGTGTTTTCATTAAGTGTTTTTTTAAAACGACCTTTCATCTGAATTTTTTCATTCTGATGGCCGGATATCTCTTTTGGGGTTTTCAGCTTTGTCTGCTCATACATGTGCCAAATTTTTGCCCCAACATTCGACCTTTTTCTTTGATTGTTATCCACGAGTTTGGATCACCACTACTGACACCATGTGCAATCAAGCTATAATCTTCTTTGGTTTCTCATTTTGTAATTTTTTTCGGTACTTCTGCTTGGTATTTGAGAATCTTCAAACAAATTTCTAGAAACATGCTAGTGAAGTTTCTTGGTTAGGTTGTACTAGGCACATTGGATTTAGATTCGAGACTGGGAGTTTAGAAGACTTTTGAAAACATCCAAATACTGGGAGTGTGAGAAAATAATTAGGATAATTAGGATCCCATAGTAGATTAAAAACTAGATATAAAAAGTTAAGTAATCAGAAATGAAGAATTGAGAAGTGTATGAAAATATGTCGATATTGGACTATATTTATAGAGACTGAAATTAAAGATTATTGTATATTTATTATATTTTTTTTTTTGAAAAAAAAAAACATAAATTATCTATTAGTTTATCAAAAATATGGATAACCAATAGGAAAATAGAAGAAAATATACTTGTCCACTTATATAGTGACATGTGGTATTTTGGATAAATATTTTAAAATTTAAAATTTTGGTATATTTTTTTAATTCTTTTATATTACTACAAAAACTAATAATAATGTGGTATAAAATTAAAAAATGGTTAGAAAAATTAAATCTTGATATCCATCCAAACTATGACATGTGGCTAGATTGGGTTGGGGATCCCTTCTTCTTTGGTTTCCCATTTTGAAATTTGTTAAACTTTTTGCAAAAATCATCCCTAATAAGGATGATTTTTGCCGAACATTTAGCACTTAGAGATGATTAGTGTCAATAGTATCAGCTAGGGATGATTATTGTCACAAACTACAAAACCACAGGGATGATTTTTGCAGTTTAATCTTTAATTTATTTACTAAAAGTTTTATATGAAATTATATATTAAATAACAAAATTCATATAAAAAGAAGTAAGCAAAACAAAATATGACAATTTAGACATGATAGAAGATATACTTTTGTTTGGTAAAACTAACATATGACTTTAAAGAATGAAAATAAAAATTTGGATATATAAGATATAATTTCTTTAAAAAAAATCGATCAATATATATACGTGAAGTCCATTGGAAAACCATCTTGCAAAGTTGCAAATACCGTAAAAGGATATTCTCTTTCTTCCATTATTATTCTCCTCAATCCTCATCCACTTTTCTTCCATCTTCTTCTTCTTCAACGTTTTTTCATCTCTTCCATTTTCTTTTTCTTCCATTTTTCTTCTTTTTCAATTTTTTTCTTTAAACTACAAAGTGACTAATATGTATGATGGGTTTCAAGAAAAAAAGAAAGATAGGAAATAAAAAAGTGTGTAAAGAGAGAGAAATACATACAACCATTCTTATGGTGACATGTGGAAGATCGGATTCAAGATTGGTAAATCACCAAACGAACGAGTCGTTTGCATCTCTTAGTACTTTTAATATAATATTCTTTTTTTATGTCTTCTATGTCCTTCAACCGGTTGCCAACCTCTACCGATAAACATGGTCTTATAACGGATATATTTTATTTGCTGGACAAGAGTTCTGTTGAATAAAATTTGTAACAAATAGTACGCAAAATTGATTAGACGAACAATATCTTATTTCTAATTATAAACAACCTCAATTAAAAGTTGAAACGACGTCGTTAGGGGTGTTGACCGGTTTGGTTATCGGGTTGTTCGGTTAATTCGGTTCGGTTAGTTTGGTTAATTTTTTTTTTCAACCCAAAAACCGTACCGAACCGAAAACCGAAATCTTTTTTGGGGTCAACCGGGGAAAAACCGAACATGAAACCGGAAAACCTAACATTAAAAATTAACAATTACATAGATTATTTAGCAAAAAAAATTATTTCAAAAATTATAAAAATTGTTTTTTTATATTATGATATGGTATTTTTTTATACATGAATATATAAAAAAATATATATATTTATATAAATTCGGTTTTCGGTTCTGATTGCCAAACCCAACCCAAACACCGAATTTATAGTTCGGTTCGGTTTCTTTTGGTTCAGTTCGGTTTCGGTTTTCGGATTATTCGATTATTTCGTTTTTATGCTCACCCTAGACGTCGTTTTTGTCGTGGCCCATTTTCAGCTTTTGGCTGCGCTAATGTGTGGCCAAATTGCTTTTTTTTATGTGATAGAAATTTTATTGGTGATAATGTTTATGTTATTTTGATCTTATAAGATATATGTTGAGGTGACGATGAGTAACAACCTTTATAACACTAATTGCACCAACCTCTCTAAAAACAATAGAAAAAGCAACAGTATTTAGAGCATTCACTATCATAGTTTGTGAATAAGTTTATTATGGAAATTATCACCTTGCAAATTAACAATAAATGATTAACTCTACAAATATCTAAAGGGTGTTTGGTGACTAACATCCTCACCAAGCTATACATGTATTTGTACTTGTGCTTTAATATAATGGCCCAATGCATTTTAAGTTAATCCAAACACCACCTAACAAAACAACAAAACCCGCATAAAAAACCAAAATCGGCTATAAATATAGATTTAAGTTCATTTGGATACCAAACTTAGCTTGGATATCAGGGGACTCATCCTCACCCTCCATCTCCATATCATCCGACGAAGGAGATTAAATCCTCAATTTACACTACAGGGGTATCTTGGTCATTTCAGTTCACTATATAAATATTTTTTTCTTTAACAAACACTCATTCAACACACACACACACACATAAAGTGTGTTTTTTCTCTCTCTACCAACAACATATCAATCACCACCAGGAACAAATTTATTAGATCTACTCCTAACATCTAATCATCACGAGCATCAATATGAGCATCACGAACATCTAATCGATCGATCTTCGATCGAGTGTCTCCTTCAGTTGATTAACATCATGTTAGATTCATCAGATCAGATTTGTTCTTATTTTAGCTTATTTTATGTGAATAAGCTTATTAATTTATCATCATCCGAATTTATAAGCTTATTAGTCAGCTTATTTTGATCGAATCTCTTAATTATTTGTTATTATTGATAAGCTAATTTATTTAGGTCTTTTATGTGAATAAGTTTATGTATTATCATCATTTGAATTTATGTTGCTGAATTATAAGCTAGCTTTTTAGCTTATTTTGATGAATTATAAGCTATCTTATTAGCTTATTTATGTTGCTAGTGTTAATAAGCTTTATTATTAGCTATTTTTTATGTTAAGAATAAGCCTACTATTCAGATTAATTTGTTGAATATACAGCTGAATTAAGATGTATTAGCTTATTCAGTTAGCAATAAGCAGTTTTAACTAGCTTTTCTTTTTACACGCAAAGATGGAAACATATATAAAATAGAGTCTACAAGACGCTTTTAGAAAACTTAAAGTACATATGAGTCAACAAAAAGAATTCATAACATCAAAATAATGGTAAATCCCGAGACATTACCCTGCGAGGAATCAAAAGGGATGAAAAACCTTTGACACGAAGGCGACGGTCCGATTTTCACTTCGGCAAAAGAAAAACCCCATTCCCGAGGCCGAGCCACCGGTTTTCCCTTTCGGGATAGATGATTTTGATGAAACCCCAACAAGTCCCGAGAGAATGGGATGAAAGAAGAATCTCTCATCCCAAGAACCGACGAAAATGCCATGAAAACCAACCTGGCGCTACAGGTACCCCAACCCCAACGAACTTGAACGCCAGCTTTCAGGAAAAAACCCAAAACCGCTGCTTACAACCAATGCCATTACGCTGGATCGAAAAGGGGATACATAAGTCAGTCATTCCAAGATAACTTCATATGTTCCCTATTGTGAAGCCACGAAAATAAAGAGAAACGAACATTATCGAATAGATCACTTTTCCTCAACGGTTAAGAGTTAAACGTGACGCTATTTCGGTATCTCCAAAGCCACCAAAGACAACCCAAAGTAGTAATAACATAGAACCTGGTTTTTCTCTTTAGAAGCATGCCAAGAATGATCCAATCCATTGAAAAGAAACCCATCGACAAAAGCTTGAAAAAGAGGAAAACACCACCCAATCTACAAAACGGCTTCCACATATCGGTAGCAATGTCGCATTCGAAGAAAACATGATTAGCAGATTCAACATTGGCATTGCAAGAAGGACAAGAGATGGCCGGAATATCCATACCACGCGAAGAGAGATTCAATCTATGAGGGAGTCGGTCCAAGGAAAACCTCCACATAAACACATTGACCTTCCGGGGGATAGATTTATCCTAAGTAGTAGCATGAGCAAGAGTGGGAATGATATTTTGGTCAATCCTATAACGAGCATCCTTAACGTAAAAGTACCATTAACCCACAGACTCCAATAAAAGACTGGAATTGGATAGAGTGGGGAGGGGATTACAATTTTCTGGTGTGGTGGTTTTGTGGTAAAATACAACAAAGTATCTTCATTGACCATCAATATTTTATTTAACGCGAATCTATCATTTAACATGTCACATAAATAGGCAAGATTTCTAACACCAAGATTGGTCCGAGACCAATTCCAAGACCATTGCCCATTATTAATACGGTCAATGATAAGACAATCTTTGTCTTGATCAAGATGATAGAGTCGATTGTACCTTGTAAAAAGAGAGGCCCCCGCCTACACAAAGACGTACTTTCCAAAATCAAGAATACGAGTGCCACAACCTGCTTATAAAACGAAAAGTGTTATGATAAGATAAATACCTTCGAGTGGAAAATTGGGTCCAACAATGTTAGCCCAAACTGTCCTTGAAGCTACAACCATTTGTATCGAAACCTCCTTCTTGACCATGATAAGCTTTGATGACCTGAACCCAAAGGGCGTTTGGGGAAGAAAGCAACCTCCAACGCCATTTTTGAAGAAGAGCAAGGTTGAAAGCTTTAAGACTGCCAATGTTTAACCCTCCTTTATCGAAAGAATTAAAATAAATTGGCCCATTTTGACCCCAAGCCATTTGTTTTCCACACTTTATTACCACCCCAAAAAAATTTAGCCCGAATTCTTTCCAGGTCTTGAAGGACCGATTCGGGTGCTCTGAAAATCGATAGATAGTAGATACCAAGACTACCAAGCACAGACTTGATAAGAGTCAGACGACCCCCAATCGACAGAAGATTAGCTTTCCAAGAGGAAAGCCTCATATGAAAACGATCAACAAGCGTCTTCCAGCTAGCAATAGACTTCATATTGGAACCAATGGGGAGACCAAGGTAATTGAAAGGGATATCACCTGCAATACAACCAGCATTGCTAGCCATACTTAAAACTTCATCTTTATTAACCCCAATACCATAAATATTAGACTTGTGAATATTAATCTTGAGACCCGAGGCTAGATAGAAAACATGGAGAACACGAATGATATTATCCATGTCTTTTGCATTCCATCGTTAGTAATGATCTACATCACATCTGCAATAGAATATATCGGACACATTGATAGTAGACTCTCATCCTAATCTCATAACACCAGTAATCAAACCTTTTCCCACTCGCTCCTCAAAAGCACATATGGAGACCTTCCCTCACACAAAGATTGAAAACAACAAGAGATAGATATCTCCTTGCCTAAGGCCAACGCTTAATGGTCTAAACATCCAGCACTTAGGGCTACCATTAATTCAGAATACACAAACTCTCGAACAGAATTGAGACAGCCTTTAATCCAAGAGCACCATTTATTACCAAATCCAAAACATGTCGAGAATGTGAATCAAGTAATTCCAGCTTATGGAATCAAAAGCCTTTTCAAAGTCCACTTTAAAAATGAGGAGCTTCTTTTTTCATTTTTTATACCACTTAATGATTTCCGCTAAGAAAAACGGTGGCATCAAGAATTTGCCGATACCAACAATAGGGCCATCAAGAATTTGACGACCAGCAATAAACGCCGACTGTTCCTTGCTAACAATCTTGTCAATCACTTTAGATAAACGGTTAGCTAAAATCTTGGCAATGATCTTATAGTGTATACCAATAAGCGAAATAGGGCGAAAGTCAGTGATTAAGGTAGGGTTGTTGACCTTTGGGATAAGGGTGAAAAACGAAGAATTAGCACCATTAGGCATAACACAAGAAGCAAAGAATAAGTTAACAAAATCATATAGATCCTTCTGAATAGTGCCCCAATACTTCTTCACAAACGCAAAAGAGTAACCATCCGGGCCCGGAGCTTTACTACTTCCACAATCCCAAACGGCTTCCTTAATTTCCTCAAGGGTAACCTGTCTTTCAAGAGTTTCTCGATCCATGCAATTAAGGGAATGAGAATGAGGAAGGTTAGAGAACATAACCTGTGAATCTTGAGCTTGGAATTTCCTTTTATAGAATTGAAGGAAGGCATCCTTGATCAAACAAGGGTTCGTGATCCAATTTCCTTCAACCATAATCCCATTGATCATCTGATTCCGCCTTTTTTGGTTGATGAGCCCATGGAAGAATTTGGAATTTTCATCCCCTTCTATATCCCATTTGACATGAGCTTTTTGAATAATATCCATTGAAGCAAACTTATCGATCTTTTCAATTTCTTGAAGAAGGATGAGGCGGTGATCATTGTCGGAAGGCATAGCGGATCCCTCATCAATCCTTTTCTCAATTGAATTAATTTCCTCAAGAGCCACGGTTTTTCTGTTTCTTTCCAACGTCTTGATGTTGTTGCTCCATTGTTTGATCTTATCCTTGAGGCGGCGAAACTTTTCATGACATTTGAGATTAGAATCAAGCAATTCCCATTCCTCTTTAATGAGGTTATCAAAACCATCTCTCAGAAGCCATGAGTTATACAATTTGAACGGAGTGGGACCAAAATCAGTTTTGTCAATATGAAGAAGGATAGGGTTATGATCAGACCATAACCTATCGAGAGCAGTAATCCGAACATCTGGGAGCCGAATAGTCACATCTTCTGAAATAAGGAAGCGATCAAGTTTACTAAGCTTAGTACCTGCTTTATTCATCCAAGTAAAAGAGCGACCACCAATAGGAAGATCGACTAAACCTGTGGAATCAATGAAAGAGTTAAAATGATCAGCTTCAATACTATTCAAAGTAGTACCAAACCTTTCTTGTGCGTTTCTGACAGCATTCATGTCTCCAAACATAATATAGGAGCCATTATGGTGATGCATGAAGTCTGTGAGTCTATTCCATAAGGCAAGTTTAGAAACATGATCTTGTGGGCCGTAAATATTCACCATGAAACAGTCTCCCACTACATTCTTCCAATTCCCTTTGATAATAATAAACGAGTCGTCACACCAAATAGAATTCTTAGAGAACATATTGGGGTCCCATATAGAAATAAGACCACCTGAGAGACCACGAGCCATACTACAAGCATAATCAAAAGCATAGTTACCCCACATAGATTTAATTCGAAATAGCTCAAGACGAGTCATTTTTGATTCTTGAATCCCAAGAAAATGCACATTGTGTTTAAGGCAAAGGTCCTTTATCCACATGCGTTTTCTTCTTTTCCTCGTACCACAACTATTTATTGACAAAATATTCATTTGTCAACCATGTGAATCCCGATTCCTTTGATCATTTTGTTTAGAGTTTTTTTACATCCTCTAACATCATAACCAAGTGATGAGCCCACATCAATGATTTGGTTGAGTTCACTTAAAAGGGAAAATCCTTTGATATCATTTTTTCTACGTCTTGCAAACGATGTAGAACAATTGCTAGATGATGAAAAGCTCTTTTTCATGAACTCAAATCCAGGAGGTCTACTTAAATCCGAAGAATTATCCTTTGTTTCTGAATTAGTGGAATTAAAATTGGTGTCTTCTTCCATTTTTTTCTTTGGGGAGTCGATTGAATACCTATTTTCACCATCTTTTTTGTCCCCTTCGGTACCCAGTTCATTGTCAAAAGCTTGTTCATCCATATTGTTGAGTTTTGTTTGGAGTATTTCAAAATCATCAATCGGTTGCTCGTCGTTTGATTCAGATACATGATCCACCTCCTTTAAGTCGTGGTTGGAGGAAATGTCATTGTAGTCATCTTTTATTTTTGTACTCCATGATCCAATTTCTTGGACCGAAACCTCAAAAGACTCATTCTTGATGTCGACTTGAACAGTTTCCGAGATGAGTTGATGTGATTTGGTAGATATGCAAAGTCTACCCGAACTCAATGCTGTGGATTCTTCCTTCTCAAAGAACAAGAATTTCCCAAAGCTACTTGCAATCTTTTTGTAAGCCATTGAGCCCCAAGCACATAAAGGTAAACCACTCACCTCAATCCAAAGAATTCGTTCGTCAATTTTAAAATTAGGCATGGGAGCCCTTTTAATCGAATACAACCTTTTAAGACTTTCATTCTCTTGGAATTTAGAGCAAGACATAGATGAGGGAAATTGTATCCAAATCCAGTATCCGCCAACATGATGAATATTAAGATCTAAGAAGCCTTCATTCCTACAAATGACATACATGTTTTCCATGGAATCGATGTCTTTCAATTTCACAAGTAGGATTGTATCCGTGTTTTCCACATTAATGGTTTCTTGTTCCGTGAGTGTGATGGTGCGTTTTTGGATGGGTTTTGTTTCGTTGGAGGTTGATATGGGAACATATTTGAGGGTCGAGGAGTATGAGGGTTTTGGTTGGTGTGTTTTGATTTCTGGAGGTTTATTATTTGTGGCGATGTTGTTAAGAGATGGGAAGGCGTTATGGTTATTGGCGGTAGTGAAAGCGTTGGTAGGTTTTGGTTGGGATTGAGTATATTTTGGTGCTAGGGTTTTTGTGTTGGGATGTTGGTTTAAAGCTAAGGTGATGTAAAGATGAAAACTACCAATCCATATATTCGACATAGAATTCACAATAGAATTTGCATCCTTAACACCAAGGAATTTAATAAAACCAAAGCGTTTACCTCCTTTAGATAATTTATTAGCGATGAAAGCGTCAACCAAACGACCATGAGAAGCACACACGTTCCATAATCCTTTTGATGTTAATGCCGGAGGCATATTGGTGACATAAAAGGATGTTGCAATGTTCTCCAAATCCTTATGATAAGGATTTCCAATTGGTTTTGATTTCTTGTTCCGAGTTATCCATGTCTAACCATTTTGATCCGTATTGACGAATTGCTTTCCCATGAAGAAAAAAATTGATTAGGGTTTTTTTTTGATTGAATGAAAGATCGAGGAAGAAGATAGGGAGGGTTTGAAGGGAGGAAAATTGATTAGGGTTTTTGAAGATTAGGGTTTTTTTTGATTGAATGAAAGATTGAGGAAGAATTAGTGGGAGGGGAGGAGCGTATCGTCGATGTGCATTCTTTTCAACATAAGATCTTGACTTCCGTTTTGGTATTTGTTCTTCGCGTTTTGGTGTTTGTTCTTGCTAGTGAGGTATAAATAACCTCTGTTTTTAAATTTATATTTAAAATGATGAAATGGATTGGGTATATATAGGGTTTAAATTTAAAAAGTTTAATAAAATATTTTTTTATATTATATAACGGTAGGCAATGTCGATCACAAATGCGGCCCACTCGTGCTTTTGACAATTGATGACCGAGTCTGAGCGACGCCCCACGATGAGGTAACCGACATTTGTTGTGGTTCGGCTGAGTTCTCGGCCGAAGTAGGAAGCCTAATGTATTGCGTTACTGCATTTTATTAACAATCATACTCATTTATGCTAGGTGATCAATATTCGAAGTCTTCTATCATATACTGTAGTACTTTGTGTAGCTTTGGTTAGTTTTTGGAAACTTAACGTGCTTAATAGGACCCACCCACGTCATTGCCTACGTCAGGTCGTCACCCGTCACGTAATCGTTCCAAAATTTAGCTTCGCAATTAAGCTATTGGTAATACCACGTTTGATTATACTCGAAATAAGTTGTCATTATAACAAAAATTGATCGTCTAGTTTTATAAACTTTTTCTTTCTGTTATACATGTCTTTATACCTTTCTATAGATCTCCCTTTATGCGAGGATCTTTAAAAACTTCTTTATGTGAGCATGACTTGCCACCAGTAAGAATATAAGATGACCATGTACGCTATGACATGTATACCATTAACAGCAAATTTGCAATCGTTACGTACTTACGTTATACTCATATGTATGTTACGTGTGCATGCGTACATGAATATGGTCAATAGTCATTGTCTACAACACTAATATAGTAAGCTTAGCATAAAATTGTTTGTGACAATGAGCAGAGATGTGGGAAACTGGGAATTGTGGAGTTGATATGACTGAATAAACAATTAAAGACTCGACCACACCAGATTTGGACATGCTAATTTGGTTTGACTTTCTAATCTCAAATGGTTTAAAACTTTAAATTATTTTTGGGTCATTTAAAAAAAAATTGGAGTTAATATGCACATCAAAGTGATGTGCACGCCACAATAATGCATATGCGGTGTTGTACCATATGCATTGTACATGTGATTTTGTGGTGTGCACATCACTTTGTGTGGTGTGCTTATAGGTTCGTTTTTGTTGAAAATGTTGTGTTTCATATTTTTTACACCTAATGATAATTATTACTGTACGATTTTACTATTCAAATTCGGAATTCCACTAAAGATGAAATGTAATAAAAACAATATTCAATTTGATTATGAGCCATGCTTCACTTCACTCTATCATCTCACTTAAGTTTTGGTTTACATCTTCTCCTTAAGCCGTCGACAATCAAAGCTTCCACTCTCCTAACTGGTTGTGCTTTGTTTGCTTCCACTCTCCTTAAGCCGTCGAGCATATGATATTATGCCTTGACAACTGCTCATCATTGTAGCTACATTAGAGTCACATTCTTCTCCCTTCTCAACCACTTTCTGACCATTTTTCTCCTGCTATATTTTTGTCATTGGTACTAATCAACTTTTTCACCGCAATATATCTATATGACACTAACATAATCTCTCCCCTTTTGAAGAAAAAAAGGCAAACATTGTAGATCAGAATTGGATGTAGAACTCCCACGATGACCTTTTATGACTATTGAGCCGCCATAGTGATTCTAACTCAAGCGGTCGCCAGCCAAATTTTGTTGGCCTCTTTGTCAATGTTTACAGAGGATGCTATAATAACGAACATATAATTAGTTGACGATTCATTGTCTAAATCTTTTTTGTTTTCAAAATCTGAGTTCCCAAGTTAAATACGAGTATAAATGTCAATGAAGTTTCATTTGAGCGTCTCATATAAGAAGGGTACGGTATTTGTTTAAGTTTATTTGTGGTGTCGCTAAGCTTAGATTTCGCTTTATATTTTATAAGCCGAAATCAAATAAGGTAAAAAGTTGACAAATAAACTTAAACAAGCATCTTCTAAGGCCGGATGGAGTGGTATACTCAAACTCACAAGCCATCTCAGCGCCACCTCATCTTTTTCTCTCCTTTTACTTCAACTCACTCACATTCACCATTCAACCGTAATGGTCACCACTAACTCACCGTTTATTAAAATATTCACTTTATATAAAATATACCCCACTAAATACGAAAATACCCCACACAGACTCACAAACCAAATAAAAAATAATAAAATGTTATATAACTCACCTAGTGAGTTTTACTTCACTCAGTTTAGCCTAAGAGTATAATTGCAACTTTGAATAATAGAGGTATGATATTTGATAACACAGAAACAAAATGGTGTAAAACTAACACTAACGCCAAACGTAGAGCCGAAGCTAGTGGTCCCCTATAAATAACCAAACACTCAGCTCACACTCACAACACATTCATAAATCTCTCCCAAATTAATCTCGAAAATTGATTAGCTATGAAATCATACTGTGTACATAAATCAAAAATCCCTCAACGTCGGGGTCAAATAAAGCGTCGAATAATCCGTCAGTTAGTTAGTTCCGTTGCGATCATGATATCTATTAAGAAGAAGAATAAAAATGGTCGAAAAGAAGCTGATGGTTTTAGCTCCGGATGTAACACCTCGCCGATAACTCCTTATGATTCCGGTTTAGTTTCTGATGCTAATTCTGATTGAAGAAGGTGTAATAAGTTTTGGGAGTTAGATATTTTTTTTGTTTATTTATCATTTCATTTGTTTTATTTTTATTTTTTGTGTTATTGTTATATGCTACTACTTGAAAGAGGCTACTGCCGTCTGCCTCTATTGTAAATGGATTGTACAGTGTAATAATCTTAGCTCTAAATTTCGATTCTATTGAGGTATTATTGTGTTGATTTTAGAGAGGTAGAGGTTTTTGCATAGCAAAGCATGTAAATACTTCTTTCATCTCAAACTCCTGACTTTTGATTTACTGAAATACAGTATATATATTTATCACTTATTTTTCTAAATTATAAATGATTTAGATTTTGAAAGGTGTTTTGGATTTGCTTATTTTTAATGTTTGTTGATGAGCAAATTTGAGTCTTTTCGTAAATCCTAGTAAGAATTAACGATCATCAGAAGTGTTTTAGTTGTAGAATAACAACCAACTTTTCTAAACGTAACAATTTGATACATGTACTCTTAAAAAGTTGTACAATAGCAACGAACTTTCATAATTGTTTTAATTTGTACATTTTGATGACAGACATCAAAATATGCAGATTAGAACACTTATGAAAATTCGTTGCTATTGTATAACTTTTTAAAAGTACAAATACCAAATCAATATATTTAAAAAAATTCATTTCTATTCTACGATTAAAACTCGTCAAAAAGTAATCGGGTGATGATTAATAAGCGCTCCAAAATGAAATAAAAAGATTCCCCAACACCAGGGTACTCATTTATTTATAGACCGGGTTGCCATTGTTGTTTGACATCATCAATGGCTTCTTACACTATCTTGTAGTTTTCGTGAGTCATAGTTCGTTTAGATTTGTTTGTTAGTTTTGGTATATTCGGATCTATTGATTACATTGATGTTGTCTAATTTGTCACGTTTCTTTTTTTAAACGGTGAAGAATAGATTAGCTCAAATAAAGAAAATGCTACAACCATAAAAAATTTATAAAAAATTATCCACACAATGACATGGAAAAAGAGTTGGACCAATAATGTTGTATGATACTTTCTCTTTCTTCTTTTTCACCCACCATATATGCATGACATATGTACGTGTGAATATTATTTTGTATACATTTTGTGGATGTAGCATTCCTCCTCAAATAATAAGGTACAAAACATTCAAGGAAAGATCATTGGACATTTTGTCACGTTGTGTTTATTAAATTTAGTAGTAATTTAGACATGTGATATAGTATTTAGTTAAGGGACAATTTTATTTTTACCCCATCAAACAAATGTGTTTCTACTAAATGTCTTTAATTTTTTTATTTTTTCAAATGCCTCAAGGTGATCGGGGTGACTTAAGCAAATAGGGCGACTTTCATCATAAATTTAAACGTGTCTATGCAAGTATGGGGCGACCGGGACGACTTGGGACACTAATGACACTTGTCAAAATTTGGTGAAAGTCACCCCATGTCACACCCCGTAAATTTCAGGTCAATATTTTAAACTTTTCCGATCATTATTTTTTATTTATATATGTTACGTTTGAATTTGGCAATTTACCGGGAAGTTAACCCGTGTAAATCTGAAAAACGTCGTCGGACGCGTTCCGGTTTCGGACTTCAATTAATTTACATGTTATATGCATTACTTTATCATGTTAAAGTGTTACGTAGGTCACGTTCACTTTCGTTTGCGATTTTTACATTTTTCGCGTACGCTTTAGATTTAATCATTTACGTCAAACGGAGACCCGAAAACCTACCACCTTTGCATGTAAACCCGAGTTAACATTCGTTACGTATTAAATAATAAAAATTTCGTTCACCCTCCCCCTCATGATGAATTTCGGACGCCCAAAACAAAACAAAACAACCATAAGTCCTAAATTAATTCAAGAGCATCTTATTTGAATTTCTTATGCAAGTGAAAGATAGTGACATATGAGAATGTCATTCTCATGCACAAGAACTTAAGGAAGATAAAAACACGTGATCATTTGGACACATGCACAACCTTTTGACTTGAAATTCAAAACCAAGACTTATAACATGAACCTTGACTAGTGATTTAAAGATTCCTTACTATATATATAATATAAATATTATAAATATATAATAGGATAATATCAATAAAATCAATGAAATCCGAGTAGTATATGATATTCCCTGGTCGTTTATCCCCAACGAGGAATGCAATGGAAAGTCGAGAGTCGGTTTGATATTTTATGTTTGAATGACAAATATTTTGATTGGATTTCTAATTCTACGAGAAAATTAATGCAATCTATACTAAAAACAATTAAGGCAACACAAATTTAAACTAAAAACGCAAACGGGAATCCTAAAAACGCGACTTAAAATCCTAATTTATCAAAATTAAATCCTAAAATGATCTTTTTAACCTTTATAAGTCCTAATTGACTCAAATGCACGAACTAAGAAAACTAAACCAAAAACGAAAGCGATTTAAGCTTAAAAACACGAAAAACGTGAATGGGATCTAATCCCGTTCTTTAAAAATTCAAAATTTACAATTTTAACCCTACGAAAGCAAATCTAATTTTCCTAAGTCCTAAATGATAAAAGAAAATTTCCTAAAAAAGAATTAGATTTTTTGATTTTTTTATAATTTATTATGAATTAAAAACGATTTTAATGAAATTAAATGATTAAAAATACTAAACTTATTATAAAAATTCTAAAAAATTTAGCAAAAGTAGCTTGAACAAAGCTTATCCTAAGAAAAATAAGTTGGGTATAACAGCTTATCAAAATAAGCTGTTAAAAAGCTAAAACGGGCTTATAACTAAATGGGCCAAAAAGGTAATAAAAGAATAAAGTGTGCAACTTCTAACGGAAAAGACCCAAGGGCGCTAGTGGTGTGGGGTGTGTGTGTTAAAACGTTTGGTGAGTGGGGTTGAGGTCCCGAGTTCGAGCCCTGCTCACTTGGGACTTCCCCCAACTCCCAAATGTTTTTTATTTGTCATTTTTTACAACTTTTTAAATAAGCAGATTTTAAGCAACTTTTGTGAAAACAAAATTTTTAAAACTTAGAAATAAGCTTAGAAATAAGCTCAAAAAGCTTGACAGAATGCTAAACTAAACTAAAGGCTAAACTGTTTGCTACTTTCTAACACAATAAGCAATTACAAAGCAAAAATAAGCTAACACATGTAATAAGCTATATCTAATAAGCATTAAGGAACATAAATAAGCACAGAAAATAAGCTAAACTAGGCTAAAAAAACAGATTCACTAAAAGGCTTTAAACTTAAAATTTCTAAGCTAAAAACTAAATAAGCTTAAATAAGCTCTAAGACAAGATAAATAAGCTAAAATAGATTAAGACTAACCTAATAAGCAATACTAATCACTACTTAAGCAAATACAATAAGCAAATAAGCACTTATGCCAAAAACAGTCACCCAAACAGCCTTAGGGGTCACTTTTGGGCTTAAAATTAAGCCCTTAAACAGAACCTTATGGCAAATTGGCTTATACCACTTAAAAGATTGAACAATAAGCTACAATTATCAGCTAACAAAAAGGAATTTGAAACAAAGATAAGCCAAGAAAAGTGCTTATGAAATTTGCTGAAATGCTTAAGTGCAGGGTAGTGATTTCCAAAAGTAGCAATTTTGAGAAAAACATGACACAAAATCAAACACAAATTGCAGGCCTAGCACTTGGATTTTTAACTGATTTTAGGACTTCAACAAACACAAAAAGAACACTTAAATCAAATAAGCCAAGATCAAAAGCCTAGAACTCATATGAACAGCCAACATTCACAGATTCAAACATAATACTCATGAAAAGTTGATTTTAAGATTTTTAAACTAAAAAGCTCAAACAAACAGGTCTAAATGATGATTTCTACCTAGATAAAAGTGACCCAAAGGTTTTTACTCAGATTTACCCATTTTACATCCAAGAACACAGAACTGCCAAACACCCCTTTAAGTTTTTAAAAGCCATTTTTTAGATATTTTTAAAGATTTAAGCACTGAATTTTGAAAACAGATGGTTAATAAGCTATGTAAAGCACAAATAAGCAACTTTCAACAAGAGATAAGCACTTTAAATAAGCAAATTAAGCTAAGCAGTTTATAAGCTAAAATAGACAGTTTTAAAGAAAAAAAAACTTAACTAAATGACATGTAAGCAATAAGCAAAGACAAATAAGCATAGAACAACAATAATAAGCAACAATAAGCAGATAATAAGCAGGAATTAAGCAATGCTACAGTAAATAAGCTAAGATTTGAAAAATGGAAACTTACAAAAGCCCTTGCTTAAACAGGGCAATCAAGCTTATAAATAAGCTAATCTACAAGCTCTAGCTTGTCAAAAGACAAGCTAGTATTGTCCATAAGCCCATCCAAGTTTGGCTTATCATCCAAAAGAAGCTGTGGTATTTTGAGGGTGGATTTTTTTTGAATTTTCTTAAGTTCTTTATATTTTTCTTAAAACAGGTTGTTTATATGATTTTATAAGAGCTTAAAACAGCTTATGGTAGGCTTTTAACAATGAGAAAAACAGGAATTCAAATCTTAACTTAAAAACTTCAAATTTTCATTACTTATAAAAAGGTTACAAGACTTGGGAAAATAACAACTTAAAAGACTTAAAAATAAGCTAAAGATTAAAACTAGGTTAAAAGCTACTTGCCCAAAGGCTTACAATGAGTCATATTTTATACTAAACGAGCTAAGTCTTAGTCTTCTTTGATGTGTTTCTTTTGTGAGAGGGCTGAGCCTTTGTGCTAGTTATGTAAGAGAGTTCAAGTCTCAATCTTGGCCATCCAATATGAGTGTTGCCTAAGTCTTATGATCCCAACCATCCATTTCTTGTCATTTTTCCTTTGTCGAATGAGGTTTAAGGGGATTGCCAAGGTGGCATTGACCATGTGAGGTGGGGTTGAGAGGGGGTGTGATCTTATTTTGTTTGGGGGTGCAAAAGTCGAGGTAGAATTGACAGGGGTGATGAATAGTAAGGTTGGGGGTTTTGGCGGGAAAGGGAGGAAGATATACAGTGTTTTGTTTACAGGGTACAAGTTTAGGGAAATGGCAAGTTTAGTCCCTTATGTTGTGTTTTTGTTTTGCAGCCATCGTCCTTAAGGTGATAAAGGTTTGTGATATTGGCAGAAATGGCCCCTCAAGTCATATAGTTATATTGCATGTATGGTCCTTGTGGCAAAACAGCGTTAAGGGGTTGAGTGTTTTGGACTAACTGCCGTTAAAGGGGTTTGGGCTACTTTGTAATTTTGGGCGGAGTGATAAGTAAAAGGGTTTTGGCCCATTTCCTTTGTATAAGCCTTCTAATAATACATTAATGGGCTGACCTGGCCCATGAGATGGGTGCGGGTGGGCCCATTAAGTAATTCTTTGATTACGGCTTCGGCTTTGACTTCTCAAGTTTGGCTTTGGTTGACTTTTTGACTTTTGGCTTTGACTTGACTTTTCTTTCACGCTCTTTCCGTTCTCGTGCTCGGTTTTGTCGTTTTGGCTTCGTTTTTGTCCTTTTCTTAGATATCCGTTACCTGCACAGTACAAATGCAAAACATACAAATACAATGTATTTTTGGTACGTTTTTGGTCATTTAAGTCTGGTTTTAATGGAAAATGGTATGTGTAATTAAGCACATACCAAAATCCCCCATACTAAGATATTGCCGTGTCCTCACGCAATGCTATAAGTAAACACTTACTAAAACTAAGAATCTCAATCCCCCTCGACTAATAACCTTGAAAAGTAGCTAAGTGTTCGTCAAGGGGAATTAAAGAATCAATAGCTTTGAAAAGCCCCGTTTTTACCATTTTTACACTAACTACCACTAATATTTTTGTAATTATCCTTTTTCTCATTTTTTTGCACTTTTCCTTTTAAGCAACTAACTAACTTATTTGACTTTCGTTATTTTTATAACTTTATGGATCATAGAACAAGAAGCATTTCAATCATAAAATGCCCTTAAAAATGATAAATTCATCGTTCTCGATTTTTCACTTATTCCAAACCAAGCTTAAAACGAAATCACCGTTAAATATAAGTTAAAATTCCAACACTACTCATATTTGTAACTTGTGAACTTTTTACTCCCGACAATTATTATATATTAGGTGAATGTGCCACTTCAAATTTCAACCATGGATCAACGTTTTATAAAATTCTATCTTCCACGTCCACCCCGAGAATAATAATTTGAAGGCGAGATCATCCCATTTAGTCGACTTCGTCTTGCACATCCAACCTTGCGGCTAGTGGACCAGGCTTTGACCCCCACAGAGACTAGTATCGAGACTCACGGACCTTCGGTTTCAAAAACTCTTAGGTTTCCCGTATATACATAGCTTATTTAAAATGAAATAGTCTTAGTTCGAAAGCATATTTAAATTTAAGAAAAAGAGATTTTCCTTATATTTATTTAATCACATTTATTGCACTTAACATTAACATAACCATGATGCAACCGTAACCCTCGACCTTTTAGAAGGTTGCAACATCGGTTGTGAGCCGGCAAGATGCAACAAACTTTTATCAGCCCACAGTTTATAATTATTACTCATCATTTTTCATCATATTTTTCTTTTTCTTTTTTTTTCATTTCATTTTACTTTATTTCACGATATATAGAGAAGACTTCTTTTTGGAAAATTTAAGTATAAATTTGAACTAAGACTAAAAATTATTGCTATCGACTACATCTCAAAAATTTGTTGATTTAAGTTTAATTTTCAAAAATAGCACGTATTATTAGTCTGGTTAGGAGCTTATAGGAGAAAAACCACAAATTACCCCACATTGAGCTCGTAAATTTCCCAAATAATCCTTGTTCAGCATCTAACTCATACTTAACTCCTTATCAAATTTTGTTCTTCGCGAAATCAGCGAACACTTTAGTTTAAACGTTATAACAAGCTATATGTTTCAACACTCGCGATCCGATCAATTTTATTCTTATTCTACCCATCAGGAAAGATCAAAAATATGACAAAGCACTTATTTTGGTTTTGGAAATTTTAAATTTTTTCATTTTTTTGGTATTTTTGATGTAAAAACCGAATTACGTGAAAACACGACTGCAGCATAATCAAATGAAGAACCCCCCATACTAGAACAAAACATTGTCCCTCATGTTTTAAAGGTACCTACGAAATCTAAGGCCGTTTATTAGGTATGCTTAAAGATTAACGTTAGTCGATAAGATTTGGATATTGGATTCCCAAAATAAAGCTGAGGATTTGAAGCTCGAGTGATCGAAGGACAAAAACCGTGAGCACGAGAAGCTTCAAAATCCGGGCAATCCTGGACAACACAACAAAAACACAAAATAAGAGAAAGAAAGAAGCAAGCCTCCTACAACAAAAAACACTGTATCCTTACTACATAAAATTAACTACGGATAAGCCATGGTTTGCCAACCCACGAGCGCCTGTTTTTAAGGTCACTTAGCTTGACCCGTCCCCGAATTCATTGGTCCTTGGGGAAGGTTTGGAGATCCAGGAAAACCATATGTGGTATGTCCCCTCTAAAGTAATGCTTAAGTCTATGACCGTTCACCTTGAAGTTTGGCCCAGAGGTTTGGGATAACTCGACGGTGCCATAAGGGTACACTTGGGAAATGGTGAACGGTCCGGACCAACGGGATTTTAACTTGCCCGAGAAAATCTTCAATCGAGAATTAAAGAGGAGGACTTGACCACCGACGTTGAAAACGCGGTTTTTGATCTTGGAGTCATGGATCCTCTTTGTTTTCTCTTTGTAAATCAAAGAATTCTCATAGGCTTGATCACGAAGTTCATTTAATTCATTGAGTTGAACTTTTCGATGATCACCCACAGTCAAAAGGTCAAAGGTTCATGCTAGTAAAAAAAAAGCCCATAGTTTTTGTGTTCGAGCTCTATCGTAATGAACATGCTTTCCGTACATAAGCTTGTAAGGAGTACACCCGATGGGTGTTTTGTAAGCGATACGGAAGGCCAAAAGAGCGTCATCTAATTTATCAGACCAGGCGGCACGGTTCTCGCCCATGGTCCTTTCCAAGATTCTTTTTAAACCACGGTTGGAGACTTCCACTTGTCCGCTTGTTTGGGGGTGATACGCGGTAGCAAGACGGTGAGTGACACCGTACTTAAGCATGACCTTTGAGAATTGGTCATTGAAAAAGTGCGTACCGCGATCACATGAATAGCGCGGGATTCCAAACCGAGCAAAAGAATTTTAAAATTTTTTAAACAACTCGGGCATCGTTGGTGGGGAGCGCTTTCGCTTCAACCCATTTAGACAAGTAGTCGACCGCCATGAGTATGTACTTGTTCCCTCGTGAATAAGGGAATGGCCCCATAAAATCGATACCCCACACGTCAAAGATTTCGCAAACTTGGATGAAATTTTGTGGCATTTCATCACGTTGTGAAATTTTTCCTTGACGTTGACAAGTGTCACATCGAGTGACCAAGTCCTGGGCATCTCGGTAAATAGTGGCCTATAAAACCTGGAATCAAAGACCTTTTTGGCGGTGTAGTTGGCACCATAATGCCCCCCGGTGGGTCCACTATGGCAAGCTTTGAGGATATCAATAGCTTCTTGGCCCGAGACACACCGCCGGATCACTTGATCCGCACATATTTTGAACAAATAGGGGTCGTCAAAAAGTAGTGTTTAACATCCTTGAAAAACTGTATATTTGTATGGTACACAACCCTTTAATAATGAAAATTCCCCGCGTGTAATTTGCAAAATCGTCAAACCACGGGTACTTAGTCCACCACGAAAAGTCCCATATTAAGATGTCTCGAGAGGTGAAACATTTCATTTATCTCCTTTGGTTCAAGCACATTTTCCTATAGTGATTTTCCTATCCGGGAAAGATGATCGGTCGCGAGATTCTCGGCTCCTTTGTGTGTCAATTACTTTTGAATTGAAACTCTTTGAAGGAGGAGAACCCACCGGAGCAATCTCGCCTTGGAATCTTTTTTAGCAAAGAGATATTTAAGGGCGGAGTGATCCGTATACACAATGCTTTTGTTCAAGATGAGGTAAGACCAGAATTTTTCGAAGGCGTACACCACGGCTAACATTTCTTTCTCCGTCGTGGTGTAATGCGATTCCGCCTCGGTCATTATTTTACTAGCATAGTGTATAGGCCTAAAGTGCCTTTCATGACGTTGCCCTAAGACCACACCTATGGCAAAGTCGCTTGCATCGCACATAAGCTCAAAGGGTAAGCCATCGGGGCAACAGATTGGAGCTTCAGTAAGTTTTTTCTTTAACGTTTCAAAAGCTTGAATACATTCATCGGAGAAGATGAACGGAGTATTTTTCTCAAGAAGATGAGTCATCGGTCGGGAAATTTTGGAAAAATCCTTAATGAACCGTCGGTAGAAACCGGCATGACCGAGAAAACTCCGAACACCCTTGACGGTGGTGGGATGAGGTAACTTAGCAATCACATCGACTTTGGCTTTATCGACCTCAATCCCATTTTTGGAAATCTTATGGCCAAGGACAATGCCTTCCTTAACCATAAAATGACTCTTTTCCCAATTTAGACAAAGATTGGTGTCTTCACACCTTTTGAGCATCTTGTCCAAACGAGAGAGGCAATTTTTGAATGAATTCCCAAAGACCGAAAAGTCGTCCATAAAGACTTCCATCGTTTTTTCGATCATATCATGAAAGATAGCCATCATACACCTTTGGAACGTGCCCGGTGCATTGCATAAGCCGAAAGGCATGCGACGGTAGGCGAACGTTCCATAAGGACACATGAATGTGGTCTTTTCTTGATCATGAGGGTCGATGGGAATTTGAAAGTAACCCGAGAAACCATCGAGAAAACAATAGTATTCGTTTCCCGCTAGTCTTTCAAGCATTTGATCCATAAACGGTAATGGAAAGTGGTCTTTACGGGTGGCGTCATTTAACTTTCGGTAGTCAATGCATACACGCCATCCCGTAACCAATCGAGTAGGAATTAACTCGTTTTCATCATTTTCAACAACGGTAAAGGCCACAATTTTTTTGGTACGCATGTACGGGGGCTCACCCAAGACTATCGAGATCGGGTAAATTAAATCCGGCGTCAAGAAGTTTTCACCTCCTTTTGATGACATCGTGGATTTTTTCGGATTCACCCCGTCTTTGAGTTGGACCGCCGTTTGTATCCGCTTCCATAAGAATCCTGTGAGTACAAAATTTCAGTGTTAATACCCTTATGTCGAGGAGTTTCCAACGAGGCTCGCCTGTGTGAATTCAAACCTTTAATGAAGTGACTTTTTCCTCGATACTCAAGTCTTTAGCAATTATGACGGGTAACTTGTCGTCACCCTCCAAAAATGCGTACTCAAGATGAGGAGGCAAGTCCTTGAGTTCTACCTCGGGAGGTTCATCTATTAAAGATTTATCATTTTAGCTTCACAAATTTTAAGTTCTGTTCGAATTTGAGGCAAATACCTTCCTTGAGTGGGAGGGGGTAATGATGGATCATCATTAAGAAATGCTTCAAGAAGAAAAATGTCCCCCTCCGAGTCATAATAAGAGTGATCAACTTCCGGTGAAGTTGGATCATCTTCAAGAGCGAGGAAAGCGTCGACTTCCTCGAGAAGAAAATCACTATCACCGAAGGGAGCGAGGGTTGGAGAAGAGGTAGAAATGATCGGGTCATAATAAGGAGTTGGATTGCCACTCGCGATCACATCGGAGAAACAGAGAACTTCTTGAGAATACTCCTCACAAGCCATATCAATTATGTCGATTCGGTTCGCCGTCATATCATTATAATTAGCCGAGTATTTCGAAGTTTGATCAAGATTGAATGTTACAGCTTCTTTTCCAATATGAAGAGTTAATTCTCCTTCGTAAACATCAATCAAGGCACTTCCGGTCTTTAAGAAGGATCTCCCGAGAATTAGGGGAACTCGGGGATCGGCATCAAAGTCTATGACTACAAAGTCGGTCGGGAATTGAAACTTTTCTACTTTTACGTAGACATCTTCGGCGATACTGATCATACGAGAAATTGGCCGGTTCGCAAGTTTGAGAGTCATACAAGTAGGAGTGAGTTCCGGAAGAGAGATTTTTCCACACGGATAATGGCATGAGATTTATGCTAGCGTCAAGATCGGCCAAGGCTAAGCACTCATCCATTCTCGAAAAATCACACGGGATGAGAAATTTGCCGGGGTCTCCAAGTTTTTCGGGTAACTTATTGAGGAGGACCGCCGAACAATGCTCATTTAACGGTGTTTTAGCTAATTCAAACAATTTTTCCTTATTGGTCAATAAACTCTTAATGGTCGAGGCAAACTTAGGCATGAGAATGAGAGCATCTGCGAAGCTAATGTCGAAACGCAAATCTTGGAAGATTTGGTAAAATTTCTCCATTTGGTTATTGCCCTTTTCGCGGAGCTTTTGGTCCTTAAGTCTAGACGGATATGGAATTGACGGTTTTGGGTTAGGCTTCGAAGCACTAACGGGAGCTTCAACGGGCTCAGAATTAGGTACTTGAGTTTCAACTTTGACAATCAGAGATTGGACGTCTTCGGTACTTCCGTTATTAGTAGGAGGCACCGTGTCCTTTGTCACCTCGGTTTCACGTTCTACTACTTTAGGAGAAGAAGAAGAAGAAGTAGTAGGAATCGTGGGTCCCTTATAAGCAACACCACTTTGGGTGGTGATACCTTTCAAATCTTCCCTCGGGTTAGTAATGGTGTTACTTGGAAGAGTTCCCGAACCCGAGGATAAAGCGGTATTAATTTTCATGAATTGACTAAACATATTCTTAAGCTCAAGATTAGAATTGGTCAATGAGGTCATATTTGTTTGCATGTTTTTCAAAATGGCATCATTTGCCTTCATATAGCTCGAGAATTCGTTATTTGTTGCAACTTGCGGTTGAGGAATCAGAGCTTGATGAACCGGAGCTTGGTAAGGCGGAGCTTGATAAGCCGGCGCCGGGGCTTGATAAGCCAGAGTTGGATTTTGAACATGATTAGCTCCTTGGAAAAATTGGTTTCGACCTTGGTTGTTTCCTTGATTATTTCCATGATTGTTTCCTTGATTCCTATTTTGGTAGTTTTGATTTTGATTGCTTCAGTTTTGATTCTGATTAAACCTTGGTGGTCCGAGATAATTGTCCGAACGATAGCTAAGCAGATTACGGTTACCTTGAGGTTGGTAAGTATTACCACCTTGATTGTAGGCTCCCGCAGCATATATGTTCTGAGTTTGGCCAACGGTGGCTGGACAATTAATGTAAGAATGAGGACCACCACAAGTTTCGCAACTCGGTGT
This sequence comes from Tanacetum coccineum, assembly GCA_026074375.1. Taxonomy (NCBI): domain Eukaryota; kingdom Viridiplantae; phylum Streptophyta; class Magnoliopsida; order Asterales; family Asteraceae; genus Tanacetum; species Tanacetum coccineum. The sequence continues at coordinate 41,218 of BQNB010016453.1, forward strand.
TACGTAATTAACTTGTTGGTTTGTTTGAAGCATTTTCATTAAGTTCTTGTTGATTTTTGCCATTTCAAGCTTAAGGGCTACTATTTTCGGATTAGAAGAAGTGATAGAACTAGATGCCTCACTCCTTTGAGCGGAAGTATCCCAATCATTGTGGCGAGCGGTCATATTCTCGATTAGATCATAACACTCTTCGGGTCGCCTTTTCATAAAGGTACCTCCGGCAGCAGGATTGATGGTATCACGATGTCTTAAAGTTAACCCGTTATAGAAAGTATCTATTTGAGTGACGGGTAACATGTTGTGATTAGGAAAACGATCAATTGAAAGCTTATAACGTTCCCATGCTTCGAATAACGATTCACCGGGTTCTTGACGGAAATTCGTAATATCATTTCTTAACTTGGTCACCATAGAGGGTGGGAAATATTTTTCGAGAAAGATTTTTGCCATTTGGTCAAAGGTGGTTATATAATTCCTTGGCAAACGATCAAACCATTCGGCGACACGATGTTGCAAGGAGTACGGGAAGAGATATAGACGAAGGGCGTCATTGGAGACCCCATTCACTTTCATACTTTGGGTGACATGCAAAAATTTGTCAAGATGCTTGTTGGCATCATCACCCGGTCCACGAAATGTACACGAATTTTGAACTTGTTGAATCATGTCATTCTTAAGTTGATATGTGAGAAATCACATATCCTTTTTGTATCAAAACAAACCCTAAAAAGACGAAATAATGCAAAAATATGCTTGTATATGTGTGTTTTGTCTTTTGTGATGTGTAGGTACGGATATTGCAAATATCACAAGAAAACGGTCAAAACCAGGCAAAAACGAACACGAGACGGATTGAGTGCACAAGAGCCGGGGATTTCTAGCAAAAAGTCAACAAAAGTCAACATTAGTTAAACAATGGTCAACCCACAAGAGGACAAAAACCCTTAAAATACCAAAAATGCCCTTATTGTTAAACTATTTTCACCATAAGTCCTTAATTCAATAACACCGTTAGTCCTTTGTTAATTAAGGACTAACGGTCGTTAAGTGTCAAATATAAACCTAAACCTTTTTCGTTTAAACCATTTAACCGAGCCCAAGATAAACATCAGCCCAAAACCCTTATAAGCCCAAGTCAACCCTCCCGAGCTCAGTCAACCTTAACAAACGAATAGAAAAAGGGTGCGAATGGGTGTTACTATTCATCCATCGTCCCCAATTTACCCAGCTCAAAAATTACCTAATTAAAGGGCAATTAACTCATCCAACGGCCACAAAGCTTGATCCTATGATTAGATGAAATGGAAGGTTGAGATTAAAAGGAGCGTATGAAGACCTGGAACCTTCCTCTCAAGCCTATAAATAAGAGGCTTCACTCACTCACATAATCATCTAGTTAGCTAATATAGGAGTAGTGTAGAAGTAGCTTTTAGCTTATTGTAATTTTTAGCTTATTGTCATTTAATCCTTGTAATTTTCATTTAAAAAGCTTTGTAATTCGTTTTCATCAATAAAATTTGCAGTTTACTTTTAATCTTGTGTTTTAATCCGTTTTTTACTTAATATTCAATATGGTTTGATAAGTTTCAATAAGCTCTTAATAAGCTGTCTAATTCACTACTCAAGCTAGTTAAATACTCATTTAAGCTCTTAAATCTTGAATGAGTTTAAATACACTCAAATCCACTCTCACATTACCTCAGCTTAAAATGGAAGGGAAACCAGATTTGGATGGGTTTCCAGGACCACACTAGCTTATCATAGATAAGCTAGAGCTTGTTGATTAGCTCGTAAGAGCATTTTATAGCCTTGTTTGTGCAGAGGCTTATATAAGTTCTCAATTTACTTTTTATAGCTTTAATATTGCAAATTAGCTTAATCTGCTTATTGCTGTTTAGTTTAGCTTATTAAAGCTTATTATAATTGTTTTATGCTTATTGTGTTTGCTTGTTAGATTAAAATCATAGTTTACTTGTTATTTTTATAAAAGAGTGAAAAGAGCCAAAATAGTAGCAATAGCATTAGGCCTAATATAAGCTTTGCATTATCTGGTATTTGAGTTTCTAGTCTTAATTCTTATTTTTATAAGCTGAAAATGGGATTGATGAATTTAAGGGGGGTGTTTGGGTCAAGCAGCACTAACTCAAGTTAGTGCTGCTAGACTCCTTTGGTTCCTTAAATTGATTTCAAATATCATTATAAGGTTTATAAGAGTTAGAATTTAAGGTTTATGCATGCCTAGATTAGTTTTAAAAGTCTAAGTGTTGATAGTTAGAATCTGAGTTTATCAAGCTCAGATCCTTCAGCTCTTTTGGTTTAAGTTGTTTTTAGCTAATATAGTTGATAAATCTGTTTTTAATTTAAGGTTAAAACAGTGTAGAAATTAGTCCTTTAGGTCTGCACTAATTGGTTTTAAGTGTTAAAAATGGTCAATTGCATCAGCAGCAAAAACAGACAAGAAGCCTTTTTCAATCTTAATTTTCAGATGGTTAAAGTAGTTGTTAGGTCTTAATTTTTAGTATATTAGTAGATTGTAGGTTAGATTTCATCTGTTCAAACTTATTTTGTAGAATTTAGTTCATAAGCTAATCTGTTTTTAGGTCTTAAAGTAGTACTTTGTCTTTTAATATAATAACAAAAAGTAGGGTAAAATAAATTATCAGCTTTTTCAATAAGCTTTTTCTTTGATCATTTGATTTAAAAAATAGTTTTTAAAAGCTATTTCAAGTAGCTTATAGGTCAAGGTTTAAAGTGGTATAAGCTAGATTTCCATAAGGATCTGTTTTCATGCTTAAAAATAAGCTCAAAAGTTGTTGTTTGTCTGTTTTGGTATGCAATTTTAACATAAGTGCTTTTTAGGATTTATGGCTTATCATTTTTGCTTAAATTTAGTTTCAAGTTGCTTATTAGGATAATTTTAGGGTAGTCATAGCTTATTTGATTCTGTTTGAGCTTATTTTAGCTTATTAGTTTCTTTGAGTTATTGTGAAAAAGCTTAAAAAAGAGTTAAGTGTTTTCTGTCATAGAATTAAGCTGTTTTGTAGCTTATTAGTGATTTTCAAAAAAGTTGTTTTCACAAAAGTAGCTTATTTTCAGCTACTTAACAACTTAGTTTTTAAAAGTTTTTTGCAAAAAGAAAAAAAGGGAAAGCAGGGAAATCAAAGGTGAGCAAGCTCGAACCCCTGACCTCAACCTACCTCTACCCTTTTATAAACCTCAACACCACACACACTCACCATTGCGCCCTTGGGACTTTTACGTCCTAAGGTGCAACAACAAATCTTTTATCACCTTTTTGAGTTTTTCTTATAATAAGCACTTCGTGTGCTTATCTGCTTTTTCCCAGCTTATTTGGTTAAGCAATTTTAGAGTTTTTATTTTTCTTACATTCTTTACATTTCAAGCTATTTTTGTAGTTTTTCTTAGATTTTTACTTCAAAGTTTTATATTTTTCTTGAATTAATTTTGTTTAAAACTTTAAAACATCATAAAAAAATAGAAAAATAATCAAAAAAATAAAATTCTTTTTTATAAAATTTTCTTTTATCATATTTTAGGCTTAGGATTTAAATTTACTCTCGTAGGGTTATAAATTTATAATTTCACTTTTTAAAGAACGGGATTTGATCCCCGTTCTCGTTTTCTTCGTTTTTAACTTTAATCGCTCCCAGTTTAGGATTGCCTTAGATTTTTCTTATAATTAGGATTAGGAAAAGTTAAAAAATCATTTTAGGATTAGTTTTTGATAAGTTAGGTTTTTAATTGTTAGTGCATTTTGCTTGTTATTTTTGCTTGGGCCTTTATTTGATCAATAGTAGGATTTTAGAATTCAAAAATCTTCGAAACTATTCAAATCATTATCCAAATTAAAACGAGGTCTTAATTTCATAATTCTTGGGGTATAAACGACCCGGTGAACACTTACCGGAAAACGTATGATATTTTTGTGTGAATTTTCCTTTTTACCTTTTTTCCTAAAGGGTAATTTTGGAAATTCTTATACTTTAGTATTATACGTATATAAACTTAACGTATCAAGTTTTTGGCGCCGTTGCCGGGGAATTGTGTTATAAATTCTCTCGTTTGAATTTGTCGATCGTGATTTGGAGAACCTTTCGTCTTCGAAAGTTACGTCTTTTGAAAAAAATCAAAAATACAATAAAATAAAATAAAAAAAAAGTAAAAAACAATTTTCTTTTTCTTTTTATTATATGTAGAAGATAAATAAACAAAAATACAAAAATACTTGCTCTTCTGGATTTTTTAATTTTTATTTTGTTCTCATAAATACTAAAATATACAAGCAATTTAATTCTCTTACTAGAGAATTTGTGAATATCCATTAATAAGTTCCAAAACTTAAGATTAAAAAAAAGTAACCGTCTTGTGTCACTTACGAAAAAGGCGCACCTCTTTTGTGAAATAAGCTATTAGGAGGGTTGTTTCACGGAACTACGACCCGAAGGGACAAACGTTTTTAAGGCGATTCGCTCCCACTACGTCCCCCGTTTGCAAGTTTTACTTAAGGAAGTTACCCTAAGTTTGTTGATTATTCGGTGAAACAAAAATATTTTTGTGTATATATCTCCTCGTTTGTTTTGCATAGTGCATGCGCACTAGAAATTCTAATTTTCCAAATAATTGACCCGTAACCATTTCGAGACATCGAAATAGAGGACGTGCTCCAAACGTAGTCGAACCTGGGCTTTGTACTATCGTTGAAGTTGCACCAATGGCGGAACGAACAATGGAAGAGCTACTCCGTACACCCACGGAAGGGTACGGAGAAACTCTCTTTATACCGGAAATTAATGCGGATCATTTTGAGATTAAGACGAATTTGCTTCAATTAGTTCAAGCTAGCACGTTTCATGGTTTCGAGAGAGATAATCCCCATACGCATATTAACAATTTAAAAGGATTACATCGACTTTGAAGTTTAGGGATATGCCGAATGATGTGATTAAACTTATGATGTTTCCATATTCCCTTGAGGGGAATGCTAGGATTTGGTACGAAAAAGAACCACCTAATTCTATCTTGACTTGGGAGGATCTCGTAACCAAATTCGTGAATCAATTTTTCCCTCCTTCGAAAACCACTTACTTAAAGAATGAAATCTCTCGTTTTACCCAAAAATTCAATGAGACCTTTAGTGAAGCGTGGGAACGATTTAAGGAAATGCTTAGAGCTTGTCCCCACCATGGATTTTCGGAGTTAACTCAAGCAGATACTTTCTATAACGGTTTAAATGATAACGATCAAGACTCCTTAAATGCCGTGGCAGGTGGAAATCTTTTGAGTAAGATTACTAGAGAGGCTTTGAACATAATTGAGAATAAGTCAAAAGTTCGTTATTTACATAACAAATCGAATGTTTCTAGGATGAATACGAATTCTAAGGAAAGTGTTAGTAAAACGGATGAAAGAATTGATAAGCTTGCAGATCAAATTTCGACCTTAGTTGAGATTGTTTCTAAGAAAGTTGTCACTCCCGCTACGGTTAAAGCGGTTGAGGAATCTTGTGTTACTTGTGGTAGTGCTCATGCTTGGTATAATTGTCCTAATACCGATAACAATCAATCGAGTGTTTATGCGGCGAATCAAGTAGCCCCTCCAAACCGTGTTAGCAACCACATGACACCACCCGGTTTTGCTCTGGTGCAAAACAATGGTCAAAATAGGTATAATCAAAATCAAGGTCAAGGAAATAATTTTAATCGGGGAAATAATTTTCATGGTAATCAAGGTTTTCAAGCTCAAAATAATCATGCTCCAAATTTTCAAAATCAAGGATTTTAAAACCAACCTTTTCAAGTTCCTAATAATCAAGTTCAACAAGGAGTTCCAAATGAGTTTTCAAATTATATGAAATCTAATGATCAAATGATGAGAAACTGCAAAGTCAAATCAACTCGTTGAAAGGAGAATTTAAGAATGAAATTCAAAATACAATGAATTACTAACGAGGTCTATGGATCTAATGATGAGAAAAGACAAAAATCAAATCAACTCGTTATTGAAACGGAGAATTTAAAATGCAATTCAAAACACAATGATAAGATCAACAAATGTCTTGTGTGAATCAATAAAGAATGCTTTTCAAATAATTTGCAAATTATGTAAAGTGGATTCTTTCCAAAACTCATTAGCTCGATCTTCGGGGAGATACTCTTTTCGAGTAATACTTTTCCAAACCCGAAGGGTGAGATGAAAAGCAATCAATACGGAAGTGGTGTTGCTTACGGGGACCTGCGATTCCTACTAATCTTCTTCCAAAAATGTAGTAGGAACGAGACAAACCGGGGAGAGCGGATAAGGAGAAACTAATTTCAAAGGACTCATAGTATCGCTCACCTCCCCTCGGTTAACCCCATTTCGATTCCGGAACCCGATGTTCCGAAGACTTTACCTAAGCCAAATATTCCATATGCTTCGAGACGTAATGATTAAAAGTTTCATGAAAAAGCTTCGAATCAAATGGAGAAGATCTTTTAAATCTTTCAAGATTTGCGCTTCGACATTAGCTTCGCGGACGCTTTACTTTTGAAGCCAAGATTTGCCCCTACGATTAAGAATTTTCCCATGAATAAGGAAAAGTTGCTTGAATTAGCTAAGATACCGTTGAACGAGAATTGTTCGGCGATGCTCCTTAAAAGGCTTCCCAAATACCTTGGAGATCCCGGCAAGTTTCTTATACCATGTGATTTCTCGGGATTGGATGTATGTTATGCCTTGGCCGATCTTGGCGCAAGCATAAATCTTATGCCTCTTTCCATTTGGAAAATTTTTTCCCTACCCGAACTTACCCCTACGCGGATGACTTTAGAATTAGCGGATCGATCCATTACTCGACCAAAAGGACTCGCCGAAGACGTTTTTGTCAAAGTTGGGAGTTTTCACTTTCCTACCGACTTTGTTGTTGTTGATTTTGAAGCCGATCCTCAGGTTCCTCTCATTTTTAGGAGATCCTTCTTGAGGACCGGCCGTGCCTTAATTGATGTGTACGAAGGAGAGCTTATCTTAAGGGACGGGGATGAATGATTAATTTTTCATGTCGATAAGCATCCTCAAAAGCATGCAAACGAGTCAATTAAAATGATAAATTTCATTGATGTCTCATGTATGGATAGTTTTGGAGAAGTTTTAAGATTGAAAAAATCAAATCATTTCTCGAGTGGCAGTACCACTCCACTTTCTAATTCTCGTCCTAGTCTCACATCTTTTGAGACTAGTAATTCTCTTCTTGAGGAGTTCGCTGATGAACTCGCTCTTCTAGACCTATTTCCACCGGGAAATGAGGATGTTGATGTTGAAGCCGAACTTAGAGAAATTGAATTGTTGCTTAACCGTGATCCATCAACAAATTTTTCACCTACCATTACGATTGATCCTAATCCCGAGAGGTTCACCGACGAACCTGCTCTAGCTTGTTTACCTCCACCGGGAGATGACGAATCATTTCTTAAGGAGGATGTTCAAGAAGAAAATTTTCAAGTTTATTCAAACCCTTTTTTTGAATTTGATGACAATTACAACTCCAATGACATTAATCCTCTTTTTAAAGAGATATTAGAGGATGTCAAGAGCAAGAACTCCAATGTTTCTAATTTTGATGAGGATGAGTGTTTCGACCCAGGAGGCGAAATTGATAAGATCGATGCTTTTATGGACGCTTATAATGACTCGGAGGGAGACGTTCTTGAGATTTTGCATAACACCACCCATAATCTCTTCCCCGAAATGTTTTTCGATCATGAACCACAAGGCTTAAAGGATGAACCTGATAATGATGATTTAATAACCGAGGATAAAGTTTTCGACCCCGGGGTTATTGAGAAAATTTTCTTTCCATCATATGTGAGATTATCCTCTAAGGATCGCCATTATCTTTTCTTCACAATTGTTTTCTCCTTCGGGAGTGAGGACACCATTTTTGACCCTGGCATCTACACTTTTCATTTTCCTTCTCTTAAGCCGATGGCATTTGAAAGTCAAATGGAAGTTTGCTCTTCCATTTGTTTCATCCCCAAGGACGAATGAATGTGGGATCGAGTCAAGCTATGTGACTCGGTTACCAAAAACAAAGCGCTTCGTGGGAGGCACCCCATGCTTATCCATTTTTCTTCTTTCTTATTTCTAATGTGATGTGAGGAGGCTTGTACTCTTCCGATTCTTGTTGTTTGTGCTTGTGATTGTTTGTAGGATTGACCCAAAATTTTTGAAGACTCTCGTGTTCGGTGTTTTGTCCCGGTCCACTCGAGCTTCCTAGCCCTTGCTTGCCATTAGTTTGGGGAAATCTGATATCCTAGATTATTATCGACTAACATCTATCTTTTAGCATACTTGATAAACGGCTTGAGATTTTTGTGATACTTTCTTCATGCTTGGTACTACTCCTTGCTCATATGCATCTGACTTTTTGAGTTCTAGTAAATGTGGTTATAACGCCGTAGAGCCTAAGGAAACATAGAAAGGACAATGTTTAATTTTTGTATGGGTAAAGTATATCTTCTATTGATCTTACCTACATTGCCCGTTCTTTCTCACGTACCCCGTTTCTCAGCAAAATTTAAATTCTTTAAAGTGTTATATTTATGGTGGGGGGGGGGGCATATATCCTTAAAAAAAATTTGTGTGTAGAAAAATGTTGAAAAATATAAAGTAGTTGATAAAAAATAAGTATTTTGACACGAATGTAGGCTTTTCGTTGGTGAAAACGAAAAGTAAATTTTGACCCGATCAGTTTTATATCTTAGATTTCTCCTTAACATAAATAGATTGAAATTGCTAATCTTTTATACAAAGACTATAAAAGCAAGCTACTTAAAAACGTCAAGACATTTTTAAGGTTCCCATAATATGGATTTTTAAATAATATCAAAAGATGTATTATTAGTTAAGCATTCACGGAGTATCTTATTAGAAATTTAAATGTGAAGAACAAGAGATAGAGAGAGTAGGTATATAAGCAGTGATGCTAAAACATAAGATAATTGGATTTCTTTAAGCCTCATAAAGTGCGTTAATGTGCTTTTTCTCCCATTAGACTTTGTTTCTCACCATTATATATAATTGTTTAATAAATAGAGTTGTGCGGTTTTGGTTAATAATTAGTTAATTAAATTTTCTCTTAGTTCATTTGTAATCAAGATGATACACATCATGAAAACTTAATTTGGACATTACTATATGTATACATTAATATATATTTTGTCTTATTCCTTAAAGAGCCTTAGGTTTAAGGGGTAAGTTAGAATTAAAATAAGTGAAATTATACCTATATTCATTCCTTAAGAAGCTTAGGGGATAAGAAAATAGGATATTGTTGCTTATTTTTGTCTATGTTTGTACCTTAAAGACTCAGAGGGTATATGTGGCAAATAAGATTGGTCCATTTATGCTTAAATGCCTAGGGGTATATGACATTTAAAATGGTGCATTGCTTAAGTAACCTAATAAAAGTCCAATTTTTTGGTCCCATCAATGTGGGCTGTTAAATCTTGATGACATTTTGAGAATCTTTGATGAAAATGGCTAGGAACTAATTATTGCGTTTTTAACCGTTAGGCTTTATTTTTGGAATTAATAAGTATCGAAATAAATTCTTAAAGAGCCTTCGGGTATATGACTTAAGTAAAATCTTGAGATACCAAATTAGGAATAAGGGAGGAAAAGTAAGTACACAATTAGCTTTTATGAATAGTGTTAGCCACATAACTTATATTTTACAATGATCTTGTTTTTAAGCTTGGCTTGGAGGAGTGAAGGTCGGGGACGATGAATTTATCCATTTGAACACTTTTTGTGCTTTTTGTTCTGTGATCCTAAAAGTTATCAATGAATAATGAAAGCAATACATTATGTCACACATGAATAAGTTGTAAGTTGTAAATTAGAAAAAATATAAAAAATGAAAAAATATTTGAAAAATGGGAAAAAGGGGTGTTTTAAAACTTGTGATTTCTTAACTTTCTCCACAAAAGACTTTGCTACTTTTCAAAGGATTAGTTTGAGGAGGTTTTGAGGTATTTGGTTTTAGAGCATACAATATTGCGTGAGGACACGTCAATCTCTTAGTTTGGAGAATTTTAATATGTGAGAAATCACATATCCTTTTTGTATCAAAACAAACCCTAAAAAGATGAAATAATGCAAAAATATGCTTGTATATGTGTGTTTTGTCTTTTGTGATGTGTAGGTACGGATATTGCAAATTTCACAAGAAAACGGTCAAAACCGGGCAAAAACGAACACGAGACGGATTGAGTGCACAAGAGCTGGGGGTTTCTAGCAAATAGTCAACAAAAGTCAACATCAGTCAAACAATGGTCAACCCACAAGAGGACAAAAACCCTTAAAATACCAAAAATGCCCTTATTGTTAAACTATTTTCACCATAAGTCCTTAATTTAATAACACAGTTAGTCCTTTGTTAATTAAGGACTAACGGTTGTTAAGTGTCAAATATAAACCCAAACCTTTTTCGTTTAAACCATTTAACCGAGCCCAAGATAAACATCAGCCCAAAACCCTTATAAGCCCAAGTCAACCCTCCCGAGCTCAGTCAAACTTAAGTGTTGATAGTTAGAATATGAGTTTATCAAGCTCAGATCCTTTAGCTCTTTTGGTTTAAGTTGTTTTTAGCTAATATAGTTGATAAATCTATTTTTAATTTGAGGTTAAAACAGTGTAGAAATTAGTCCTTTAGGTCTGCACTAATTGGTTTTAAGTGTTAAAAATGGTCAATTGCATCAGCAACAAAAACAGACAAGAAGCCTTTTTCAATCTTAATTTTCAGATGGTTAAAGTAGTTGTTAGGTCTTAATTTTTAGTATACTAGTAGATTGTAGGTTAGATTTCATCTGTTCAAACTTATTTTGTAGAATTTAGTTCATAAGCTTATCTGTTTTTAGGTCTTAAAGTAGTACTTTGTCTTTTAATATAATAACAAAAAGTAGGGTAAAATAAATTATCAGCTTTTTCAATAAGCTTTTTCTTTGATCATTTGATTTTCAAAATGGTTTTTAAAAGGTGTTTCAAGTAGCTTATAGGTCAAGGTTTAAAGTGGTATAAGCTAGATTTCCATAGGATCTGTTTCATGCTTAAAAATAAGCTCAAAAGCTGTTGTTTGTCTGTTTTGGTATGCAGTTTTAACATAAGTGCTTTTTAGGATTTATAGCTTATGGCTTATCATTTTTGCTTAAATTTAGTTTCAAGTTGCTTATTAAGATAGTTTTAGGGTAGTCATAGCTTATTTGATTCTGTTTGAGCTTATTTTAGCTTATTAATTTATTTGAGTTATTGTGAAAAAGCTTAAAAAAGAGTGAAGTGTTTTATGTCATAGAATTAAGCTGTTTTGTAGCTTATTAGTGATTTTTAAAAAAGTTGCTTTCACAAAAGTAGCTTATTTTCAGCTGCTTAACAACTTTGTTTTTAAAAGTTTTTTGCAAAAAGAAAAAAAGGGAAAGTAGGGAAATCAGGGGTGAGCAAACTCGAACCCCTGACCTCAACCTACCTCTACCCTTTTAAAAACCTCAACACCACACACAATCACCACTGCGCCCTTGGGACTTTTACGTCATAAGGCGCAACAACAAATCTTTTATCACCTTTTTGAGTTTTTCTTATAATAAGCACTTCGTGTGCTTATCTGCTTTTTCCTAGCTTATTTGATTAAGCAATTTTAGAGTTTTTATTTTTCTTGCATTCTTTACATTTCAAGCTATTTTGTAATTTTTCTTAGATTTTTACTTTAAAGTTTTATATTTTTCTTGAATTAATTTTGTTTAAAACTTTAAAAAATCATAAAAAATAGAAAAATAATCAAAAAAATAAAATTCTTTTTTATAACATTTTCTTTTATCATATTTTAGGCTTAGGATTTAAATTTACTCTCGTAGGGTTAAAAATTTATAATTTCACTTTTTAAAGAACAAGATTTGATCCCCGTTATCATTTTCTTCGTTTTTAACTTTAATCGCTCCCGGTTTAGGATTGCCTTAGCTTTTTCTTATAATTAGGATTAGGAAAAGTTAAAAAATCATTTTAGGATTAATTTTTGATAAGTTAGGTTTTTAATTGTTAGTGCATTTTGCTTGTTATTTTTGCTTGAGCCTTTATTTAATCAATAGTAGGATTTTAGAATTCAAAAATCTTCGAAACTATTCAAATCATTGTCCAAATTAAAACGAGGTCTCAATTTCATAATTCTTAGGGTATAAACGACCCGGTGAACACTTACCGGAAAACGTACGATATTTTTATGTGAATTTTCCTTTTTACCTTTTTCCTAAAGGGTAATTTTGGAAATTCTTATACTTTAGTATTATACGTATATAAACTTAACGTATCATAAGTCCAAAATTCGTTGCTTGAATTGCAATCGGGGCAGTTGGTCCACCCCGACCATTCAAAGACGGTTGGCACAACTCCTCCATCGTTCGGAGGTCGGGAACGGGTAAACCGGCTCCCTCGAGAGGTGGTCTGTCATCACCGTTTCCGTTAGTGGCCATGTTGATTTGTTCAAAAGATTAGGATTAACAAGAGTTCTTCTTCGAATTGTACGTTCGGGATTTTCGAGAGGCGGAAAAAGTTTCCTTGCTGAAGATCGAGTGCTCATGCAATAAAAAGAAATATAAAAAGAGAAATTATACTAATTGATTTTTTTGGTTTTTTTCACAAATTTTTTTTCAAAGATTTATTTTAATAACGGACAATGAGATAAGACAACTTAAACCTAATAATCAACAAGCTTCACGGTAGCTCTCTAAAAGAAAAACGTACAAAGGAGCAGAGGAGTAGGAAAGCGCGAAGCTATTAAAAACCTTCTCCTTTAAGGTCGTAGTTCCTCGGAACAACCCTCCTTATACCCCTCTTAGATATTTGATGTTTGAATGACAAAGATTTTGATTGGATTTCTAATTCTATGGGAAAATTAATGCAATCTATACTAAAAACAATTAAGGCAACACAAATTTAAACTAAAAACGCAAACGAGAATCCTAAAAACGCGACTTAAAATCCTAATTTATCAAAATTAAATCCTAAAATGATCTTTTTAACCTTTATAAGTCCTAATTGACTAAAAAGCACGAACTAAGAAAACTAAACCAAAAACGAAAGCGAGTTAAGCTTAAAAACACGAAAAACGTGAACGGGATCTAATCCCGTTCTCTAAAAATTCAAAATTTACAATTTTAACCCTACGAAAGCAAATCTAGTTTTTCTAAGTCCTAAATGATAAAAGAAAATTTTCTAAAAAAGAATTAGATTTTTTTGATTTTTTTTACATACATTTATTATGATTAAAAACTATGTTTACGTACTTAAATTATTAAAAATACTAAACTAATTATAAAAATTCTAAAAAAATTAGCAAAAGTAGCTTGAACAAAGCTTATCCTAAGAAAAATAAGTTGGGTATAACAGCTTATCAAAATAAGCTGTTAAAAAGCTAAAACGGGCTTATAACTAAATGGGCCAAAAAGGTAATAAAAGAATAAAGTGTGCAACTTCTAACGGAAAAGACCCAAGGGCGCTAGTGGTGTAGGGTGTGTGTGTTAAAACGTTTGGTGAATGGGGTTGAGGTCCCGAGTTCGAGCCCTGCTCACTTGGGACTTCCCCCAACTCCCAAATGTTTTTTATTTGTCATTTTTACAACTTTTTAAATAAGCAGATTTTTAAGCAACTTTGTGAAAAACACCATTTTACAAACTTGAGAAATAACTCAAAAGCTGTGACAGAATGTAAACAAAACAAAAGGCTAAACTGTTTTGCTACTTTCTAACACAATTAAGCAATTACGAAAGGCACAAATCAAGATAACACATAACACATGTAATAAGCTATATCTAATAAGCATTAAGGAACATAAATAAGCACAGAAAATAAGCTAAACTAGGCTAAAAAAACAGATTCACTAAAAGGCTCTAAACTTAAAATTTCTAAGCTAAAAACTAAATAAGCTTAAATAAGCTCTAAGACAAGATAAATAAGCTAAAATAGATTAAGACTAACCTAATAAGCAATACTAATCACTACTTAAGCAAATACAATAAGAAAATAAGCACTTATGCCAAAAACAGTCACCCAAACAGCCTTAGGGGTCACTTTTGGGCTTAAAATTAAGCCCTTAAACAGAACCTTATGGCAAATTGGCTTATACCACTTAAAAGATTAAACAATAAGCTACATTTATTAGCTAACAAAAAGGAATTTGAAACAAAGATAAGCCAAGAAAAGTGCTTATGAAATTGGCTGAAATGCTTAGGTGCAGGGCAGTGATTTCCAAAAGTAGCAATTTTGAGCTTAAAAATAAGCTAGCAAACAGAACCTTGAGGACTTAAGACCTCAAAACAGATCTAAATTGGACTTCAAAGAACAAGTATCATCAATCAAAAACCATTTTGAAATAAAGGATAAGCAATAAAAGGCAAATGAAAAAGCTGTTTCTCAAAGTTTTTAACACTTAGCAATTTTGACAAAAACTTGACACAAACTCAAACACAAATTGCAGGCCTAGCACTTGGATTTTTAACTGATTTTAGGACTTCAACAAACACAAAAAGAACACTTAAATCAAATAAGCCAAGATCAAAAGCCTAGAACTCATATGAACAGCCAACATTCACAGATTCAAACATAATACTCATGAAAAGTTGATTTTAAGATTTTTAAACTAAAAAGCTCAAACAAACATGTCTAATATGTATTGATTTTACCTCTAGAATAAAAGTGACCCAAAGGGCTCTTTACCTCAGATTTTACCATTTTACATCCAAGTACACAGAACTGCCAAACACCCCTTTAAGTTTTTAAAAGCCATTTTTAGATATTTTTAAAGATTTAAGCACTGAATTTTGAAAACAGATGGTTAATAAGCTATGTAAAGCACAAATAAGCAACTTTCAACAAGAGATAAGCACTTTAAATAAGCAAATTAAGCTAAGCAGTTTATAAGCTAAAATAGACAGTTTAAAAAAAAAACTTAACTAAATGACATGTAAGCAATAAGCAAAGACAAACAGCATTTAGAAAAACAATCTATAAGCATCAATTAAGCAGATAATAAGCAGGAATTAAGCAATGCTACAGTAAATAAGCTAAGATTTGAAAAATGGAAACTTCCAAAAGCCTTTGCTTAAACAGGGCAATCAAGCTTATAAATAAGCTAATCTACAAGCTCTAGCTTGTCAAAAGACAAGCTAGTATTGTCCATAAGCCCATCCAAGTTTGGCTTATCATCCAAAAGAAGCTGTGGTATTTTGAGGGTGGATGTTTTTTGAATTTTCTTAAGTTCTTTATATTTTTCTTAAAATATGTTGTTTATATGATTTTATAAGAGCTTAAAACAACTTATGCTAGGCTTTTAACAATGAGAAAAACAGGAATTCAAATCTTAACTTAAAAACTTTAAATTTTCATTACTTATAAAAAGGTTACAAGACTTGGGAAAATAACAACTTAAAAGACTTAAAAATAAGCTAAAGATTAAAACTAGGTTAAAAGCTACTTGCCCAAAGGCTTACAATGAGTCCTATTTTATACTAAACGAGCTAAGTCTTGGTCTTCTTTGATGTATTTCTTTTGTGAGAGGGTTGAGCCTTTGTGCTAGTTGTGTGAGAGAGTTCAAGTCTCAATCTTGGCCATCCAATATGAGTGTTGCCCAAGTCTTATGATCCCAACCATCAATTTCTTGTCATTTTTCCTTTGTCGAATGAGGTTTAAGGGGATTGCCAAGGTGGCATTGACCATGTGAGGTGGGGTTGAGAGGGGGTGTGATATTATTATGTTTGGGGGTGCAAAAGTCGAGGTAGAATTAACAGGGGTGATGAATAGTGGGGTTGGGGGTTTTGGCGAGAAAGGGAGGAAGATATACAGTGTTTTATTTATAGGGTACAAGTTTGGGGAAATGGCAAGTTTAGTACCTCATGTTGTGTTGTTGTTTTGCAGCCATCGTCCTTAAGGTGATAAAGGTTTGTGATATCGGCAGAAATGGCCCCTCAAGTCATATAGTTATATTGCATGTATGGTCCTTGTGGCATAACAACGTTAAAGGGTTGAGTGTTTTGGACTAACTGCCGTTAAAGGGGTTTGGGCTACTTTGCAATTTTGGGCCGAGTGATAAGTAAAAGGGTTTTGGCCCATTTCCTTTGTATAAGCCTTCTAATAATACATTAATGGGCTGACCTGGCCCATTAGATGGGTGCGGGTGGGCCCATTAAGTAATTCTTCGATTACGGATTCGGCTTTGACTTCTCGGGTTTGGCTTTGGTTGACTTTTTGACTTTTGGCTTTGACTTGACTTTTCTTTCACGCTCTTTCCATTCTCGTGCTCGGTTTTGTCGTTTTGGCTTTGTTTTTGTTCTTTTCTTAGATATCCGTTACCTGCACAGTACAAATGCAAAACATACAAATACAATGTATTTTTGGTACGTTTTTAGTCATTTAAGTCCGGTTTTAATGGAAAATGGTATGTGTAATTAAGCATATACCAACTAGTTAAATGGTTTGGTCCCTCCCCTTCTTGCCTAGTTTCGATCGAACCCAAGGACATACACACTTTTGGTGTGGTTAAGTCCCTTGTGGTCAACCTAACTGCTTGGCCTATAAATACATACACATATCACAACTTAGGGTTCACATATCATTTCATAGCCCCATCAAAAATCTCTCATCTCTTTTTCTCCCTTTCTTTGCTCACGGCAACAATCACCCTCTTTAGGGTTTCTATTTCTTTGATTTCTTGCAAGATCCAAGCATACTAGGTTCATTTATAAGGTTTTCTAAGGTGGTTACAAGTATTGATTCATTAATTCAAGAGTTTATTTCAAGATCTATAAATTAGAGTTTGGTTATTATTTGAGGTTTTTCAAGATCCAGTCTTTCATCATCTTCTCTTATAATTCTTCAGATTGTTCTTCATTTTGTAAGCTTACTTTGAAACTTATGCTATCATTTCTACTTTCATTTAATATTTACTCATATTCTTACATAGATCTATAAATTCCTATGGTGTTTGTGTTAATTTTTCTAAAAGAAATGAAATGGGTGTGTTAAACAAGGAAACTTTTATAAATCTTTTATGCAAATATTGTGTTTAGGGTTTAAGCGAAGTGATTAGTGTGTTGAATGATTTGTGGGGATGAGATTAGACTAGGTTAAGCGTGGTTTTGTTGTGGATTAGTTGTGAACGGAGATTAGGATAGATTATGCACTATTGTGAAGTTTGGTGTGATTTTTGGGAGCATTTACGAAAAATAATGTTGCTGATCCGTTTTTATTTTGAGGTTATCGGACACTTAAGAATGTTTTCATTGGGCGTAAAGGTAGTTTTTGGAGAGCTCGTTTTGAGTAGATAGATTATCATATATTGTATACTAAAATCGGACTTAAAACGGCCAAGTTATAGCCAAATGAAACTTGAAACATTTTTCGGTAAAATAGTTAATGTAGGTGCTGATGTGAATAGTTAAATGAGTTTTCGGACGCTTTCGGGATGATTTGAGCTTTTAAAACATTAGCGAAACATATAGTATCATATATATATTGATTAAGATCATTAGGAATGTCGTTAACATATTTTACGAAAAAGCGTTAAGGTTTCTAAAAATAGTAAGTTTAGTGAATATTAGTAAGATAGACATGGAAGTTAAACGTTTAGGGTTCTCTAGTGCGTTTATGGAAATATGGATTTAGTAAATATAGGGGACGGTATTAACGTCCCGAAACTAAAAACTTTCCTAAAATAGAAACTTACTAAAAATGGAAATTTTTGGTTAAACGCCGAAACTTAACGAAAAACTCTATAATTTTATTTAGTCACGTTTTGTTAATTAAGCCAAAGCACAAACACGCATGGATGACTTTTTCTCTTATAAACGATTCGTACAAGTTTCGTATACTTTCCGTCTTTCTAAGACGCGTCATTGATTTAGGTCGCAAGTAAGACCTCTTGGCATTATATCTCTTCGATTGATTATTATCTCACCATTTGCTAAAGGTGAGTTCATAGCCCCACGTTTTACTATTTCTACTTTACTACTTTGGGGTGAGAACATTGCTTGTTTTTAAACTATGGACACAGTTACTATACGTTACATTTTCCTGATTACGTGTTGCCTAAGTTGCGAAGAGACCACTAATGCCTGAACTATCAAGAACCGTTAATTTCTTAACCGACTGTACTGTTTAAGTGAGCGCGAATGTTGTAAATAGATCTATTGGGACTAATTATCCCTATCCGGGTAAGTAGCTCTTACTAGATTTGGGAGACACGGACATACAGATATATACCATGTCAGATTTCACTAGGTGATCTTGGTCGGATACCTCTAGGGCAGTTAATTTCTTGATTGGCATATAATATGCTTCTTTGAATTGAGCCTCGGTGTCATGAGCTTAGCGCAACAGTAAATACTTTTTATGTGAAGTTGTATCTGTTATAACTGTCACATGCGTACTGTGAACTCGTGGTTCACTTTTATTACTAGATTCAAACCTATGAATTCACCAACTTTATGTTGACTGTTTTAAGCATGTTTTTCTCAGGTGTTTAGCTGGATTATTCTTGAGGTGCTATTTGATGTTGCATGCATTGCCGGGTGTCTTTTAAGAATATTTATCTTTAAACTTACAATACTCGTTGTCTTAAAAACATGTTATGGTTCCGCTGCATTTGTCTTAAGCTTCCGCTAAAACTATTTCATTTTTTTAAGAATATTGTAAGACGTATTTCGTTTTTAATCAAAGCAACGAGTTACGTTTTATCAAACGTCCATATAGTGGTCGTTGACTTGATCTTGTGTGATGTATATTATGTCGTCACGCCTTCGGACACGTGTTTCCGTCCAGGCTCCGTTTGAGGGTGTGACACCCCATTCGCCTCGGTCGCCTAGAGGCATTTGGGGAAAGGATGTCGCCCCGAGGCATTTAGTGGAAGCACCTTTGTTTGGTGAGGCATAAATAGAA
The DNA here is from genome assembly GCA_026074375.1 of Tanacetum coccineum. Taxonomy (NCBI): domain Eukaryota; kingdom Viridiplantae; phylum Streptophyta; class Magnoliopsida; order Asterales; family Asteraceae; genus Tanacetum; species Tanacetum coccineum. The sequence continues at coordinate 60,190 of BQNB010016453.1, forward strand.
TTTCCCCTTTAGTTAACTTTAATTTGTTAATAATTATAAATCTATACAATTTTCAGAATAATTTTCCGCAAAACGCCGGGTCGACTCGACCTAGAACCCATCCGCCTAAACCGGAAACTACCCTCACACAACCCGCCCCGTTTACCCGACCCGCAACCCGCCCGCCTGAGTAAAAAATCCGCCCGCAACCCTCCGATATTTATAAAATAGCCCCTCTGGTATTTACGAAATAGCCCCTCTGGTATTTACAGAATAGCCCCTCGCACTATGTGTTAAATTACGAAAACTACCCTCATTTTTAAATTTTTTACAAAATACCCCCTCCCTCTACTAACGGCTGTTAAGTAACGACCGTTAGTTTAATTATTTTTTTACATTTTACGAAAATAATCCTTTGGGTCGGTCGTTACTTAACGACCGTTAACTTATTTATTATTTTTTTAGCAATTTACAAAAATAGCCCTTGAGGTTATCGGTTCGTTGCAGCGTTAGTTCCTCGCTGCCCGTGACGAAACGCTAATAACCCACCTCATTTTTATTTAAGAGCTAGGATCAAATGAGATGTAAAATAAAAATAAAAAGAGTAATCACAACTATGTATTTAAAATGTATATTTTTCATCTTTTTTTCTTTTTTTAATATATTATGATTAAAAATTCTTCTTATTCTTTGCATTTTTTTATTCTCACTAAATATCTTTCTCGTCTATTTAGATAAAGAATTGTGACATGTGGACCTTATTGAGTTAAGTATGATTTTGTGCACAAGCATCTTTCGTTTTGTATTAAAACATAATGAGTTTAAATTAATTAACACGAACAACTACAAAATCGAATAACTTGATACGTGTATCGCAAATATGAGAACTGTCTATAATAACATATGTATTGATGGGGCGTAAAAAAATTCCGATCCGATCCGATTCGACCCGACCCGAACCCGATTAAGACTATTTGAGTCGGGTTACTCGGGTCAAAAATTTTATTTGGGTTAACCCGAGTAACCCGAATACTAAATAGGGTCGGGTATCGGGTTGGATTTTTTGGATAACTCGGGTTCTGATCGACCTGATTGACTTTTTTATTATAAAATTTTAAAAGTTTCTATTTAAAAGAGTATTTTTTATACATTTTACTCATATTCGGGTTTATTAGGGAATAAATTGGCTCAAGCCCGGTTTGTGGGCTTCTGGTCTGCTAGGGTTTCTCTCTTGTAATCTCTATATATTGTGATGAATAATACAAAATATCATACGGGGAATTATGTAGTCTAACATGGTATCAGAGCAAGTCTGATCCTCACACCTATGTGGCTATGTTGAGCCGCCTCCCCTATACCACCCCGTCAAACCTTAATCCATATCACCATCCCTTAAACCCTAAAATTTCTCTTTGTCATACCAAATCTTTAACCTCAAAACCCTTCGATCGTTGGTTTCTTGTTATACCAGTCGAAAAAAAGAGAGGGCCACATACCAATTAATTCGGTAGTGAAGAGTGAAGGTAAAATACCAATTCGTCCTAGGGTGGAAGCAGCAAACCACACAAAAGACAACAATTAACACCAACAAAAACAAGAAAATGAGATTGGGATTGGTTGAAAAAAAGGTAACGCCAAAGCAAAAGTGTTAAAGTTTTTTTTATTGTTTGTTTATTATTTTTTATTTTTTAAGGATACTTTGGGTTATCCTTTATATTTCGGGATACTTTGGTTTATCTCGTATGGTCCGGGATACTTTGGTTTATCCCATAATTTGTGTTGGTAATTTGTACTAAGGTCACAAATCCACACAATGGTGATTTGTGCTAAGGTCATAAATCCACACAATCTTATATTATTGTTCGTGCTTCGGTCACAAGCCAGTTTTTTTATTATGTTAATGTTTTGTTTTTCTCTTTTCTAGTCTACTTCTCCAGTCCGAGCTTTCGCAATTTCGCCGCTCGGACTGCGCGAAGGGGGGGGGGGGGGTATTAGGGAATAAATTGGTCTAAGCCCGGTTTGTGGGCTTGTGGTCCGCTAGGTTTTCTCTCTTGTAATCTCTATATATTGTGATGAATAATACAAAATATCCTATGTGGAATTATGTAGTCTAACAGGGTTGACCCGACCCAAATTGACCCGAACCCGAGTAATCCGAATTCAAATAAGGTCGGGTTCGGATATGAAATTTCTAACCTTGATCTGACTTCGACCCGACCCAAATTGACCCGAACGCGACCAATCCAACCCGACTAACACCCCTAACTGTTACTATAGTATGATTTGTCATGTTTTCATGCTGCTTCACAAAACTCCACTTGCACTAAGGAAGCAAGTCAACAATATCATGTTATAGACTAGCAACCTGCAACATAGGTTTATTACCTTTACATACAATAGTAAATCAAACGACATCATTTTGACGGTGAAAAACGACGTCATTTCAAATTGGTTTAATTATGAATGAAAATTTAAAATCGCCCTTTTTGTTTTTTCCTATAGATTTGAAATGGTGGACTAAAAATTTAATGTCACGACTTTACCATCAAGTGAGCTTCAGTAAAAACATATAATCCATAAAACTATTTGACCTAGATAGTGCCTTTATCTCCCCACTCTCCACCTCTATCTTCTTCGAAAGTACCTGACATGCTCAAAATTAGCAGAAGGGATTTTCTTTTCTCTTATCTTTTGTTTTGAGCAATGCTGATTTAGATTAAGGTATGCAATCACAATTTCCGCATGTTTTATAGGGCGCGCCTTCATAATTTTTCATTATATTTTATAGTCACTTATGAGAAAACAATTTTTTACACTACTAAATTTACATAGGTATGTACTGCATACCCTGTTGACAAGGTAAATACGCCCCTGGACACAAGGCTACTCAAAGTAAACCGATGTGGCATAAACCAACCCAACAACATGCGCAAAAATAATCCAATCCTATCTTCATGACATCCCAACTTCCCATATCTAGTAACAAGTCCATGTAACTGATTTCTTTCAGGCATTTGATCAAACACCTTATTCACAGACTCCAAATCGCCAAAACCTATAGTAAACAAATCAATCAAAGCAGAACCAACACATACGTCTGAACCAAAGTATGATCTAATGGCCTCAACTTTTTGATATGGAATTGACCCAACAACATCATATATAAAGAATAGAGAAATTATTCATTCACTTTGTAAACCACTTCACTTTCTAATTCACTTTCTGATTCACTTTTAGCTAGTCAAGAAAATACATTATTGTGTGGTGCAGGGCCGGCTAATGAATTTAGAGGCCTTATGCGATAATTAAAAGAAGGCTTCGTCGAAACCAAAAAAACTTAAGATGTCCATAAAATGTGTTCATTAAGCCTGGATGGTATGATGAGTTAAAACTCACCTTCCATGTCAGCGCTTTCTCTCTCTAACTTTAAAACTCACTACAACTCACCTTTTAACCGTAATAGCAACTTTAAAACTCACATTTCATCACCACTTTTTTATTTAAATACTTTTATTCATAAACTAAAAACGTAAATATTAACGTAAACGTACGAAATTAATAAAAACGCAAATTAAATTAAAACTTTATTCATATATTAAAAACATTACATCTAGGCCCATAAACGTATACGAATTCATTTTGATTAAATATGGAATGAAATATATGTTGAGTACTGCCAACTAGATTCCGCATAGTTGACAGTATATCAGTGTTTCATTAAGGAATAACGATCCTTCAGGTATTTATCGGTAAAAAATGAGGTTTTGAAAAAAAAGTTTTTTTATAAAATGTAACGGTAGAAAAAAAGGGCCCTACTTTTTGTAACTCACCGAAGGCGAGTCACTCACCTTTGGTTGATGAAGTCACGCGCGAGTTTGGTTAATGAAGTCACTCGGTGAGTTTCTTTCTCATACCGTCCAGCCTAATAACAGTTTGTTATAATGAGGCCCCTTAATGACGTTTATTTATTGTGCCAAGATGAGTTGTATTTAACTAATGAGATTTACAAAGAAGAAGCATTCAGATATATAGCATAAATGCACAAACGTAGTTATAAATGTTTAGATTATATGGCCTCTTAATTTTGGTGGCCCTGTGCAACCTCTCCACTTGCACAGAGTAATCATTGCCTCTAGTGTGGTGCAGCTATGTGGCTAAAAGCTCTTGTGGAATCAGATAACTAGCAGTTTTCATCGAGTGAGATCGTGACTAAGGTTGTTCTTGGTGGGTTTTGTGGTTTTGATGATTGTATTCATTGTTGAATGTTAAATTTAGTGAGAGGCTATTGGTTGTTAGGGATGAGCATGGTGCATTTTGGTGCGGGTTTTGATTAAAACCGAACCGCAACCGCACTTGCAATTTCTATAAAAATTAAAACTGAACCGAACCATATTTTACGGTTTCGGTTCTGCGTTTTTTTGCGGTTTTTGCGAGTTTTAACCGCACCGCACCACCACTTATGACTTATAAAATTAATGTGGGTTGTTGCGGTTTTTGGTTAATAATGTTGGTTTTTCGGTTATAACAATGCGTATATTTAATGTAAAAACACACATCGCTTATACCTTATAAGAATATTCATGATAATATGTGGTAGAAGCCTTATAACACACATTAAATAATCAATGTGTCGTTTTTCGATTTTAATTAATCAATGTGCGATGCGGGTTTTGTGGTTTGGTTTTTAGGGTAAAACCGCAAACGCAACCGCAACCGCACCGCATTTTGCTGTTTTTCTTTTTTTAAACCAATCCACCGGTTTTTTCCATGGTGCGGTTTTTATGGTTTAGTTTTTTGTGTTTTTTGTGGTCTTGCGGTGCGGTTTCCGCTCACCCCTATTGGTTGTTAATGGTATTTGAGAGAGAGATAGGAGATACAGTTGAGAGGTAGGAGGCGAATTTGAGATGAAATTTTGTGACTAAGAAATTTATTGAGTGAGAAAAAGACAAACAAAATAAAAGACGATGATGCTATTTCACCGTGTATAAACCCTTTTACTAAAAAAAGACGATGATGCCCTCACGTGAAAGGCACGTGAGGGAGTTAATAGGCATTGACTAAAGTTGGCTAATCAAAAGGACAAAATGAGATGCAAAACGAGAAAAGTTAGGATGATATACGTATTTTTATGAAAATGGACTAAACTAGTATTTTATGTACAACCTTAGAGACGAACGGTGTATTTTTCTTTTAAATTATACTATATAACATTTATCAAAGGGATGAAGGAGTCGACACTGTTGTAAAGCCGCTGAGCTAGTGATCGCTTGAGGGACAGGATCGGCTTGGAAGCACTGAGGAGCCGCGGCTTGAGCCGACACTGTTCACAAGCCGAACCGAGCTAAATTGATGGCTTGAGGGATTAAAATAATGGTTTTGTTTGGTGGGTGGTTTGGGTTTATTGCATATAGAACACATGGCCTCCACTATCACCCTCACTATTAATTGCACCAGCTCATTTCTTAGGTGCATAATTCCTCTCTCTAAATACACACACACACACATGGTTTTGTTAACTGAGGTGGGTTAGATACAAAGGAGTGGTGATTGTTTAGTGTATTAGTGTTTCAGCAATTGATAATGACATTTTTTTGCCGCCTGATTCGTTGATGCATGGTATTTGATCTCTTCTTTTAGTCTGCAGATATGTGTATTTGTGTTTTTGTTTGATTAAGCTTTTTGATAAGTATGATAAGTGCTTATTTTATATGATTCTTTACAAGTTGTTTGTTATTTGCATGTGTTGATGTTTCGGTTTTCTTTTGCTTTGCATGCTATTAGTAGATTTAGGTACATGTCTTTCTATATGTTTAGGCTTGGTGATGTGTTTTAGTATATGATTTTTGGTCATGGGTTTTGATTTTGTATATTTGTTTTATAACCGCTTAAAGTTATGAGGAACCGTGAGGCTTTCGATATTTAAAATCTCCATTCCGTTAGCTCGGCTTAGTGTATGAATAGTGTGGCTTGTTTTTCATGGTGTTTCGAGCTTTTATTTTTTATAGTGCACAATGGCAGGATGGCTGAGTGCGAGAGTCACTTGGCTCTGCAACCGCTATTATTGCAGCCAAAGATATAAGGAATTTACGGACATGTTCTTGCATTTTTTTATACAAATGTGAAATGTCTGGTGACGTTTCCCGCAGTCGTTTTTGTTAGTTGTGAATCTGTGATCATAAGTGGTGTGAACTATGTTTTGTTTGGTTGGTTGTGTTTTCTCTGGCTCCGCGCGTGAAGGTTGTCGGTGTGCTTTTCACGATGTTTCACATTTTCCTTTTTTCGGGCTTCTACACAATGGCAGGATGGCTTACTGATAGCTTTAATTTTGTACATGTTTTAGCTATCAAATTCCCATGATAGTTCATCCTTTTTTCCTTATTTTGCTGTTATAATGCTACTTTAGAGTAAATATTTGGAGCAAATATGAATTCTCGCAAAAAAGATCGAGAACGAGTAATTTCAGCCAAGAAGAACCGAAGCCTTATTTCCAAATCATGTACACACCGTATGTTATCCAAGAGTATACGGTGCGTAAGCTCTCGGTGAAGAATTACATGTCTAAGACCCGAAGACCCTTACATTGAATGCCCCATCCATGCACACGCCGTAAGGACTGAAGAGATAATAATGTAGAGGTGTTTAATCTGGAGGCACATGGCGTATGCCATCAAGAAACATACGGCGTGTAGACAGACGGGCCCTAGGACTTTTTGCCTATAAATACCAATTTTCTCCACCCATTCCATAAGCATAAAAACCCTAGTTCTTTAGACATTTTGGAGGATGAATAACATGAAGGAAGACCCCAAGAGTGAAGCTTTTACTTAAAATAACCTTTGATTATCATCTTTACATCATGATCTCGATTATCTTGTTTACTCTGAATAATCTTTTGTTATGAGAGGCTAAGCCTTTTGTGCTTGCCTTGCTATGAACCTATTTTGATTCAATGATATTAGCTCCTTTGTTTATTTTATTGTGTCTAAGATAATTTATGTATGGTTATAGACTTATGCCTTTATGCAGACCATGACTACTTGTTGATTATAGTTACTTAGTATGCGGGGTTAGTGAAACAGACCTATATGAATCATTAACTTACCTTGGCAAGTTTGTCTAATGGTACCGTGTTTTCCAATAACCAAGGGCGTTACCTGGTTAAAAGTGGTAGACAATAGGGTTTAAGATTTAGTAGCAGTGATAGTGTTATTAGGCTCGGGCGAGCGCTTTCTCTATTATCAAGAAAATTAAGTGGTGTGGCACCCACACAAAAACGTAGGTTACATAGATTAGTTGAGAAACTTAATGCTTGGGCAATTAGATTAGGCTGGCAAGACCAGGAATGGCGCATCCTACCTTTCAATAAGACGTAAGGAGTATGCCGGCCTTCCTAACGCTCTTCTAACAAAGACTCACTGAGACATGATTAGATGAACATTGCACTTAGAACTATGATGTGTTGTAAAAGCTTAAAATTTATAATACTAGTTATACCAAATTTAAACCAACACACAGGTAAAGTATAACCCACGTATGTAGTATAATTCTTTTAGGTAAGACCAGATCGTTCACATGGACTTGTTTATGTTCCAATAATCTCGTATTTAAGACAAGCAATAATAAATTTCTTAAGCAAATAGCGAATAAGGAATAACGAGTAAATTCAATAACAAGGAGACAGGACTACTTGGATAGCTCGTATAATTCAATAACAATGGCAAATGATATGATCTCAATTTGTTTATAATTCACAAAAGGCTTTTTTCGTCAAAAGAACATTTTCCGCAAATTATTCGTTTTAACCCAAGACTTATATTTGATTGACTAGGCAAAGTGTTTCTACCAATTAACCAAGGCACTATTGCACCAAATCTATTTTGTTTATTAATAATCATATGTGGATTCCTCCAACCAAACGATAAAGATTCATAGACAAATCTTTAAAATCATATAATACAAAACGGGCCTTTCGACCTATACCTTTATGCATACACAATTAAGATTGATAAACAAAGTTTATAGATTAAGCACAATAGGATTTTAATATAAATATGGGATTAACGAAATCATAACACAAACCAAATATTATTTATTATATAAACATCTCCAAATAGTCACACGAGGTTTAGCCTCTCATGGCTACGAAATCCATAATAACATAAATAAAATCAGATAGAAATAGCGACATACAACCAACTGGAATGAAGTACGAATCATACTAGTGTCACAAGTTCAAAAACATCAACAAACTTGCAAGACAAAACCTTATTGCTGGTCTTCCATCTCTCACTTTTTTCAAAAGACAAAACATGTTCAACCTGTGAGAAAGGGAAGCACCATAGAGCATCATTCAAAACCAAGATGTCATTTTCCATTAACAAGTGCTTACATATCATTTACATGGATTTGTTTAGACCTCTTAAACCTCAAACCATCAGCCACAACAAAAATACCTTGGTCATAGTAGATGAGTACTCTAGGTACACCTGGGTATTTTCCTTAAAGAAAAAGAGTGATGCAGCTGATTGCATCATCTTTTTTATCAGAAAGATGGAAAATCTTAATGAAGTAAGGGTAAAGGAGCTGACAAGTGTAATGAAACTGAGTTTAGAAATCAAAAACTAGAAGAATTCTGTGATGAAAAGGCAATTTCTCAAAATTTCTCATCTCCTTCTACCCCTGAACAAAATGGTGTAGCTGAAAGAAGAAATAAAACCCTGATCGAAGCAGCTAGAACTATGTTAAATAGTGCAAATCTCCCTAAACAGTTTTGGGGAGAGGCTGTAAACACTGCTTGCTACACTCAAAAAAGATCTATCATCGTAAAAAGACATGGGAAGACAATTTATGATGTGTTCAGAGGAAGATCTCCTGATATCAACTATTTCCATGTGTTTGGTTGTTATGTGCACATTCATAATCACAAAGACCACCTAAGAAAGTTTGATGAAAAGGTTGACGATGGATTCTTTCTTAGCTACTCTCTAGTGGCCAAAGCTTTCAAGGTATTCAACATCAGAAGGCAAGAAATGGAAGAAACATACAATATTACTATAGATGTATCAAATCACTTAACAAATGAGCAAAAGAAAGTCTAGAGAGAGAAAGTTGGCTGAAATACTTAGAGAGAGAAAAGAAGAGAAATTGTATTATAAAAGAACCAAATGAACAACCAACTCTCTCCAAGGTATGGAGAGGGGTATTTATACCTATACTAGGCCGATCACACATAAAGGAGACTTATGTTAACCCGGTTAGCTTGATAAGTTTCCAAATATTATGCTACGAGCTATTCTATGATATATTGGTAGTGACCGAGTCTTTTCTTGATTTCTAACAATCTCCCCCTAAGGAAGGTCACTCCAATTTACAAAAACTTAAGCTCTACATACTATGAATGTCTTCACTCTTTGCTCGTAGTCTTGTTTTCTTGATCTTTATCTTATGAATCTTGATGTAGTAATCTTTAGACTTTTAGGCTTTAGCTTGTATCTTTATCTTAACTTGTATGTGATATTGAGCTTCTTGAGATCATAAACCAAGCATAATCTCTTTTTTCCATCTTGTAATCTTTGCCATCTTGTGATCTTGTGACTTTTAGACCGACATGCTCATACTATTCTTGATTTTGAAAGCTTGTGTAACCATCTTTCTTGAATTTCTTTAACTTTAACACTTTGTCACTTCATGGAAGATGTGTGGTAACATAGTAGCAGAAATTTCTTGAAATTCTTTAACTTTAATACTTCGTCATTTCAAGAAAGACGTACAACATCAGAGTTGCGGAAGTCTTGAAACATGTACTTGAGCTTGCATGATGTCTTTACATATGTCGGTCGAGTATGAGCATGTGGCATTGACTTCGACTTATCATCGGTTAACTGCGGCCGCCATCAGGAAACCTGCATGAATGGTTAGTGATAAACAACATATATGGACGAAAGTGTCTTTGTCACTTCATCGAATACGGTTATAATAACCACGGTTCCCCGTTAATCAGTATAAATACTGCTTGTGATCAAGTAGAATTCAAGAGAATCTCCTTGATAGGGTTTCGCAGCTGCACTAGCCATTCTCATTACCAGAGCGTCTCAAAGCAGACAACACGATAAGAGTGAATCGATAAGTTACTATCAATCTGATTAAGTCGTCAATCCGTGTTCAGCTTTCCTATGTCCAGATACCCTTGTGAGGCTTCCTATGGACATAAGATTCAAAATTGACTTAGGAAAATTAGTCGGTGTGTTAAGATGCAAACAGTTTTTATAACACACCAACAGTTTTATTTTTTTTCAAAATTCATTCGTCAATTCATAAGCTGGATCGAATCAATATCCAATATCACAAGTTTGATCCATGTAGGATCTCACATGCCACCTATCACAGAGCTTGTTTGATATTGGCTCTGGAAGGATTTTCATCGTCATTCTGAATACTTTTAGGTATCACTCTGATGTTTTGGCAATATCACAAGGATAATGCGCAGCTGTATTAAGATATTACTTGTTTTCATAATGTGTGATTTAACAAATATTATGTATCAGTGTCCTATTGAGATTTATGGATAATCTCTTTTATGGCTTTAGACTCGATAGTGCACTTTGGTTTTAGTAATCGGAGGCTAGAGCAGACTGCCACCTTTTCAATATCTACTAATTCGGAGTGAGAAAGTCGATAGAAATGTGTTTAATCTCCGTGAGAAATGAAACAAGAGTCTTTTGAGAGACCTTGAGTGGCTGGGAAGGGTTGTGCATTGCATCACTGGGTCTATGATGACTATCTTTAATACCAGACAACAGTTTAGTGTTTCTGATAGCATATGTATTGACCCGGTTTCTGCCTAAGTGTAAGGAGGGCTTATTTCTTTTCACCCTTTATCTTTACATTTATTTTTAATTCTTCAACCCCTTTAATGCTTACCAAGACTTCATCACTAATACCTTGTTAGGTTTATTCCAGTGTCAGCTCTGTCTTAGTCTTTTACTCCTTTTTACATCATACCTAAGGACTTATATTCTAACTAATAGAATGTCCCTGGGTAGATCCCTCCGGTTCTGGCTGGATCATAAGGACGAATACCTAATCTTAACCACCTTATAACTCTAATTAATTACAAACATGGTTAGTCTTTTAGTATTGTTCTCAGCCTTAAAACCATTTGAAAACATCGATCAAGGTACTTTGTGATATAAATCAAAACATTTAGTACCTTGATGGTTTTACTTTTCAGAAATTGATCCCCCTCAACATGTGCATCGATATTCGAAAATGTTTAGCACATGAAGATTGAAGCTCGCACTTGAGTCCTTAGAATCACATCTTTAGTCATATATTTTAATCGTATTTTCTCCCTTTATTAAAAATATTAAATCTTTTAATATTTTGGATATTAATTGATTTAAATATAAATGCTTTCGGGGAGATATATATAGTGTTGAGTATGTTATTTT